>JAGYYQ010000001.1:0-145961 GCA_021440005.1 Euplotes weissei
TTTTTCTTCTTTTCTTCTTCTTCTTCCATCTACATCCACACAGCTGTTGCCCACTTGGCCATAACACGGTCCTTTTCATCTTCTCTTACCTCTCTTTCGGCTTGCTCCCTTAACTCATCTTCATTATTCCCTGAATCCTGCTCTTTAAAGGACGCTTCCCACTTGCTTCGAACAGCAGGGGCAGAGTTTTTCTCCCACAATTTTTTAGCGTCTTGAAGTGCCTTCTTAAGTGCTTCACTGCGGGGATTAAGGCCCAAGCTGTTTTCAGAGTACTCAATGTCTAGCCCATGACGCTCTAGGTAGTACGAACGAAACGCTTCAAAGCCCAGTGTCTCGTCTGGGCTGTCCTGAAGGTTCGTAATCCCCTCTGCGTCGTGCACTAACAGCTGCCTGTCTGGTTCACAGGGTTGACAGTGTCCTACGTGCGCTAAGAAGGGTATTTGGGGAACGCCTGGCTTCTTGGGAAACACAAGAGGAATCCCGAAAAGCCCAACGTAGAAGGAGCTGTTCCGTAGCCCCCCCTGCATGGTCCGGTTAAGCACACGCAGCATAGAGGTACCCTGAAACATGTGGTTTGCCGGTAGCTCCTTGGCGTTTAGTGAAAGCTTGTTTTGAAGCTAAATCCACTAGGCGCTTACGCAGAGGGCCTGGGTAGTCGGCTGTGGTCTCCCCTCTGAGTCTACATTAGAGACGTACCTAATACAAAGGACTGTCTAGGCCCGGTCCTAGAGAAAAAGTCTCTGCTCGTCGTCTGAGAGCACGGACTGTTGGGTGCCTGAAACAGCCTTTTGCTTTGTCAGCTTCCAAATGCAGGCCTTGTACCTCGACGTGTCAAAGCTGGGAAACCTGGCCGCCACCCGCTAAGCCAGCAGACCAACAAGGTGGGAAAACTTTTTCTCTGCATGGCCCTCCATAGCGGTAACCCAGCCGTCTCTTGAGGGGCTGTTTGAAAAGTCTAGGCGAAGGCTGTCCACTACACAGTCCATGGCTGGGTCGTGGGCGTCCTACGAGAGAAAGCTGAGAGCAATGTAGACGTCCTCCTCAGAAATGCTTAACAGCGCTGTCAATTTTTCTCTCTCCCCCCACATTTTGCGGTCGTACGGGGCCCCTTTTTTAAGGTGTGGGCTGTTAAACGGCGTCTTGTCAGTGCAAATAGTCACCCAGGCGCGGTCTGTTGCAATTACCTGAGAAATGCGCTCTAGCTTGGAGATGATGCGGGGGCTGTAGGCGTCACCAGACTTGCCCAAGATCTCCTCGGAGGCCTTGACAAACCTGTCCCAGACACAGCCTAGAACGTCCGCGTTAATCCGCAAAGCTCCGCAGCTGAACAGCGCTCCTACCATGCAGTGAAAGCGCTGCCGGTCCTACAGAATCCTCGTAAACGTAAAAACACTCTTCTTCTTCATCCTCTTCCTCTTCATCCTCTTCCTCGACCTTGACATAATCTCTGCAGCCAGCTTTAAGTTGACCTCGTGGCCCGGCCGGTCAGTCACCTCGACTGGCACTACAACAGCCCTCTCCTAAATGGCCCGGCCAAGCTAGGAAGGGACTCCGTTGAAGCAAATAAGCTCGGCTGTTCGGGCGTCCTTTGCAATCCGCACCGTAGCCCAGCCAGAGCTCGTCTCGGCAAGCCTGTCGTAGTTTTGC
The DNA here is from genome assembly GCA_021440005.1 of Euplotes weissei. NCBI lineage: Eukaryota > Ciliophora > Spirotrichea > Euplotida > Euplotidae > Euplotes > Euplotes weissei. Next base: position 1,648 of record JAGYYQ010000001.1, read on the forward strand.
CGGCCAGTACTAAGCCGCTGCTTCTCCTAGGCCTTCCCGTACGAGTCTCCCTTGCTTTTTAAGTAGCCCGTCTCCTCCCCCAGCTCGTCACGCAGCACAATAAGGCTGTGGTCCATCCCCTGCCCAGTCCTCGCCCGCTTAGACTCCTGCTCCTTTTCCCAGGCCGTCCCCTCTACCATGTTAAGCTGAATAAACTGCAAAATACAAGACTTTCCCGCAGACGCCTCTCCACAGTACGCCACCAGAGTCTGCAGCTCCCACCTCATCTAGTACACCGCGTGGGTAGCCAGAAGAGCAAACAAAATGTGGCTGTGGTGGTGCGCAATGCTGTGGGGAGGGTTTTCCAGCGCTCTCATAATGCAAGCGTAGAAGCTCCCCACAGGCCCCAGCTCGGGGGTAGAGTAAATCTCTGGGAAGGCCTCTTCAAGGTCTGGAAACATGGTGTAGAGGTGCTTGTCAGCGTCTGCCTCGCCGCGACGAACAGCCTCTGCCTTTAGCCTCCTTCCCTCTCGAATACACTCCTCCTAACTCCTGGCAAGGCTCCTGTGCCCGGGCGGGTGGCTAGAGTTTCCAGAGTGCCACCCATTCAGCCACGCCTTTCCAGCTCTCTTCTCCGCGTCCGCCAGCGACAGCCCTCCCCGAGGCTCTGAAAGGACAGTGTCCTTCTCAGTACAGTCAAACAGCGTGTCCCTCACACTCTACGTAAAGTCACGGCTGTTAAAGCTAAGCTCTAACAATAAACCCTTTCGCATAATCCCCTGCACCATACTACGGAAAGAACACGAGTCATCTTCCTAGAAGGGTGGGAAAGGGAGCTCTGGAGTAGGGAGACGGTCGTACATGTACTTGGGAGCCCAAAACTTTGCCTCCAAGACCACCTGGGCCGAGACAGTGGGAAAAACAGCTGTTGCAACGTAGCGGGGGTTACAAACAAGCGGCAGGGTGTAGACGTCTGCTGGGTAGGGAAACACTGACAGCTCCATCTTTGCAGAGTCCTCTTCTGCCTCATTTTGGGCTTCCATCTCTGCATCTGTAGCGTCGTTTTCCCAGTCCGCCTCCACGGGAACCACCGTGACCTGGTCAGGCGCTAGGGGAGTACGTTCATAGAGCGCCTTTAAGTTACCCTGCGACATTAAAAATAATGTGTTCTTCGCCTCAACGTCTTCAGGGTTGGCCATTTCTACCCCGTCCTAAAGCTCTGGCGTCTGCTTAACAAAGTTAAACGCGCTGGGAGAGGCGGGGTTAAACAGCGAATCTGCCGAAAACAGGGTAAACAGGTCCATAGACTCTTTGTTTCCGTACCCACCACCTACCCTCTTCTTCTTCTTCAAAAACTCTCTGTTAGCGCCCGACAGCTGCTCAAACCAGAGGTCTACTAGCTGCATGTCTTCCACCAGCTTGTGAGGCTCCTCCCGCCAGACGTCCAAAGGGGAAGGCTCCCCTCTAGCCACTATTTTGCCCGTCCGCGCGTTGTAAGTTGACCCGTCGCTTACCCAAGGCCTCTCCTTCTTACCCTTCTTCTTCTCCTCCTCAATCCTTTTCTTATTCTACTTAATAAGCCGCTCCAGCCCTCGGCCTAGGCAAATACGCCAGTCAAACACGGTTACCTCAAACACAAAAGCGGCGGCCGTGTCAGCCGTCTCCTCAGGGACTCCGCGAACAGGCCTAGAGGGAGGCGTTAGAGGGACGCGAATAAGCCGCACCTAAACCTTTGGGTGGTCTTTACCGCGCCACTTAAACCTGTAAGATTTCTTAGGTCCTGTACACTCTGCCGCTAAGTCTTGGTAGGCGTCGAAGACTTCTCCCCCTGAGGTAGCGGGAACAGCTGGCGTCTCTTCCACCGTTTCTACAGCTGCTGACTCTCCATTACTAGTCGAAGGAGTAGGAGAAGGAGTAGTAGAAGAAGGAGTAGTAGAAGGAGTAGAAGGAGAAGGCTGTTTGTCAGGGGCGGCCCAGCACATTTCTGGGTGGCTAAGGAGGTGCATGATAACGTAAATTCCTGCAGCCGTGCGGTAAGTAGGGCGATGTTCATCATTAAACCCTGTAGTGCCAATGTCAATCATGTTACAGGGTTGAGGAGCCATCTGCCCCGTCGGAACTACAAGGTACAGCCTCCTAGCTTGAGCATGAAGCTCTAACTTCCACGCCTGCTTTAAAAAGGGCTCTCGAAGTGCAATCTTCCCTTCATTGTTAAGAAACACTCCCCGCTCAACAGAGTTTACCGTTGTTGATGATGACGACAGTTGGTGCTAAACGTGGGGTAAAGAGCTCTCTGACTCCATAGTAAGTTTCAGAGGCGCTATATGAGGACCTCCATAGGGGACTGGGTGGTGTAGAAAAGCTTGGTTAAAGTTAAACCCAAAGGGTAAGAGAGTAGCGTGCTGTTGAGAAGCCATGGTTTTTTAAATTTAAATGTTTGACCGCCTCAAAGAAACTAAAAAAAAATTTAAAAAAAATTTAAAAAAAATTTAAAAAAAAATTTAAAAATCATGAGCGTCGACTGTTTTCCTCCCGCCCGTCTCCTCACCCTCACAGAGGAGGAAATCGAGAAAATGGACGAACTAGAGGCTGCTGATTGTTGTACTGTCGGTTGGAGTTGGGAAGGACGTTACGTAGCACCTTGTCCGAGGGAATGCCGCGACTAGGAATATGGTCTGGAACCATCACAAGCAACAGCTGTTTTCGAAAGTCTGAAAGATTGTGTTCGACTTGCAAAGAGGCTCTCAACAGCCGGGCCTCTGCCTTCCTGTGTATTCCACACCCCAGAAAAGCCCATTTTTGAGGTTAATCTGTACGACCACAGTTCGACCTACCTTTTCCGCGGCAACGAGGGGCAGTACATGGAGTGGCGCCGTAAACAGCAGGCTGCTATAGAGGGAGCGAAGAAGAAAGAAGCAGAGAAAAAGAAAGAGGAGCCTAAAAAAAAGACTGGAGAGTCTGCTAAGGTTGAAGAGAAGCGGGAAACTGGATAGCCTGCTCCTAAAGTCGAAAAGAAGAAGCGGGGTGGAGAAGGCTGGAAGAAGAGGCTGTCTGAAATGCTCTAGAACGGTGAACAGCTTCCAAATGGGCAGGTTGTGGCTGTTTACCAAGTTATTGACAAGGAGGTGCTGGCTGACACTCTTGGAATAGGACCGCGAACCCTTAGCACACAGCTTGCTTCCTTGTTTTCCGTAGAGGTGTTTAACCCAGAGTTTCGCGCGGGCACCCCTCGGAGGCGTGTCGTTTATTTTGGAAAGCCGCTTAACCGACAGGAAGTTTCTGAGGAATAGAAGCAAAAGCTGTTGGAGGAGGTTGCGAGTACGCTGTCATAGTGAATTAATGGATTTTTTTAAGAGAGTGTGCACCTTGGATGACACGCGGAAGAGAGTACATGATTGTAAGGGGTGGTGTAGGGTTGTGGACTGTTCTGAGAGAGATTGGGGGAGGTTTTTCTGTATGTTGTTTGTGTTTGCGGGCTTTGTTTTGGTCATTTCTCTTTCTTTAACACAACTTGACGAGGAACCAGCTGTTAAGTGGACACTGTTTGGCATGGCCTGCATCGTTACCTTCTTGCTCAGTGTCGTAGTCTTCTGGCTAGGCCACTCTCCGCACCCTTACACACAACAGCCTGGTCCTTTAGAAATCACGGAAAGTCTCTCTAATGGCACACAAAGGATTACCAGGACGTTAAACGGGGAGCCTTACAACCTTTGGCCAAAGGACGAGGAGGGTTAGCCCATAACAGAGGACTGTGACAGGTGTAATCTAGTTATTTCTGAGCCTCCTGTTATTGTCACCACCTGCGCGTCTGAAGAAAAACACTTTTTTCACCGCGGCTGTTACGACGACTTCTAGGACAACGACACAGAGTCAGGACAGCTCCGGAAACGTAAACGGGAAGGGGTAAAACTGTCTAGACGCGAGGAAAGACTTATGAACGCATTTAAAGACAGCTGCCCCGCCTGTCAACTACCTATTCGCTGTTACATTTTAATCTAGGAAAGCTAGCCCGTTTCTGCTAGGGTGTTGCCTACCGAGGGAGAGGAAGGCTTAGAAGTTGTTAGTTTAGGTTAAACACAAAATTAAATAAATGGAATTTGAATTGACAAAGATTGTAAACTTAGAATGTAGTCGTCTTCTTAGTGAATTTATAATGCCTAATTCTGCCTTGCGCCGATTACGTAGAGCTGTTATTGCACTCGAAACAGTCCTTAGCTTCAAAGACAAACAGCAGTACTTGTCAGCATGTGACTGGTTCAGAAAACGCTTTCCCACAGTATTAGACGACGCAGCTGTTTGTCTTCCCGAAATAGTTGAGCCGTTAAAGGAATATCTAACAACTATTGACTTGGCATTAGTGATAAAGAACTTGGACGATTAGCACCTTGGATGATTTTTAGAACTTGGATGGTTAAGAACTTGGATGGTTAGGAACTTGGATGGTTAGGAACTTGGATGGTTAAGAACTTGGATGATTAGCTAACCATCCAAGTTCACAAAAACTTTGTATTTGCTGCTCAATACACTTTCTTTTCAACCTTATTGAAGTTTTTTCGACCTATTGAGACCTAATGCCTGTTTGTAAGTAGTATGAATATGCGTTGTGTGTGGAGGAAAGCGGGAATAGCTCGCGCATCATAACTTGGATGGTTAGCTAATCATCCAAGTTCTAACCATCCAAGTTCGTTTTTAGTATTTTTATTTTTTTCAACCTTTTGATTTTTTTTAAATAAACTTGGACGATTAAGAACTTGGATGATTAGCTAACCGTCCAAGTTCTAACCGTCCAAGTTCTAACCATCCAAGTTCTAACCGTCCAAGTTCAGATAACAGCCAACTCTGCCCCGACAACCCTTTCGAATGTTTGTCTTGCCTCCGCCTACCTTTGTAATTTCCGCTAGGCTATCCTTTCTTGCCTTTCTAGTTCTTCTTCCCTGCGCTTCTGTGCCATTTCTACGACGCTTCCCTGAGGGAGGCAAGGAAGTAAGGTGAGTGTAAGAAAATCGAGTAAAGCACAAAACACTAAGAGTCCTGTTAAGTTTTCGAACTTAAAGTGGTCTACGCCAAACTGTTTCATGACTTGCCTGTCAATGACCCCGTGTAGGACAAACCCTAGGTTGCTGACTGCCAAGGAGGTTGCGTACATGCTTGCTTCCATGCCATGATCACAGACAATTGTGGTAATGGTCATCAAGGGCATGCTACGGGCCTCGTCTAAGGCGTCTCCCAGCACATCGTCAGAAAGCGCAAACAGCCACGGGTTTATTCCAAGTTTTTGGTAGGCTCCAGAGGTTAGCAGGACAGGCCCTAGCCCGACAAGGACAGAGCAGAAGACTAGGAAGGCGTACATGACTCTAATGTTTTGCCTTCGAAGGGTAAAGTAGTAGAGCCAAATGACGGGGATGCGGACAAGCTGCCCGACTAGGTCAAGGCCACCAAGCTGTTCTTCGGTAAAGTGCATTTCGTCTTTTAAAAAGAAAAACACACCCATTCCACCGGAGGGTAAGAGAGAGCTGAGAAGGTTAAATAGTAGAAGCCTGAGGACTACGCCCTTCTTGAGTGTGTTGAACAGCCTTCTCCCTTTACCTACAGGAGGGTGGTGGCTGCTGTGTACGCTTTCCCCTGCAGAGTTTAGCTCAACAACTTTAGCTGTTTGTCGTTTTTCGGTAATGCAGGCCCCGCCAATGATAAGCTGTAGGAAAAAAACACCACCCTAAAACCCAAAAGGTCCCGCTAACCCGCCTTCCCGGTAGAGAACAGGCCCTAACAGTCCCCCTATGCCTTTTCCTACACACCGAACTGTTAAGCAAAGGCACTAGAAAAACCCTCTGTCTTTTGGAAGCTCTGTTTTTGACATTGCTGTCATGAGGGCGTCGTACATGACGTCTGCCCAGCACCCGGTAAAGGAGATGAAGAACAGCAGTGTGATAAAACTTCCAAGGTCAAGGTGGGGGATTAGGACGAGGAGGGACAGGAGACCGGCAAGGAAGTTGTTTATAATAATGTAAGGGACACGGTGCTGGCCTTTGCACAGCGGCACCTTGTCAGAGAACAGCCCAAAACCTGGCTTTATCATCCAGGCAACGGAGAGGAGCACGTACCACAAGTTTGTGTCTGGGAGGGGGACGCCTAGAAGCTAAAGGGTAGAGTAAGTCGCAAAAACACTCACCCGCCACACCATTCCAAGCGTAAAGTAGAGCACGAGAAGGACTGCTTCCTCCTTGAGACGTTTGTTCATTTCACTGTTTTACTCATAATTAAAAAAAAATAAAACATGTACACTTCAAAAAAATACCACGAGCGCATTTTTATTCCCTTCTGTGACGTTTTAGGACAGATAGCTGGGCATCTTTGTGTCGGAGCCTTTCTAACATCCCCTCTTTTGTTTATTGATCTTTATAACGAGAAAATAGGTTTCCGTTAGTTAGCTAAAACAATCCGATTCCCTACTTACGCGTGTCTAGGCGGACTTCTTGGGTGTACGGCTGTTTACACTGTTGCTGCCGTTCCTCTTCTTGTGTTACCTGTGGAAAAGGGGATAAACGAGCTTTACAAACACCGAAAGAAACAGCCTTGAAATTTTTTAAATCATCACACGAGAAGTTCCTTGGGACGTTTGTTCATTTCACTGTTTAAACCATAATTAAAAAAAATAAAACATGAACAACTCAACAAAGTACAAGTATTATTTTTTCAACCCTGTGTGTGACGTTTTAGGAGAGATAGCTGGGCCACTCTGTTTTGGGAGCTTTCTAACAGCTCCTCTTTTGTATTTGGCACACGAGATTTCTAAAAAAGATGTGTTAGTTAATGGGAAGGGCGGCGTGAAAATTAACTGTCAGTTTGAAAGAATTGTTCGGTTTCCTGTTTACACGTGTTTGGCTGGAATTATTGGGTGTGGGCTTGTTTTTACTGCTGTTAGTATTCCCTACGTTGCACTTTCTGTGGAGGACGGGGTCAAGGACCTTTACAAACACCAAAAGAAACAGCGTTGAAATTTTAAATCATCATCATCAAGAAAGAAGTTTCTTAGAAATGGATTTTGAACAGTACATGACAACGAAGCCCTCTCCAACTCGCCACGGGGCAGTTCTTTCAACAGCTTCTCTTCGTCTTCTTTACCTTTACCTTCCCAGTAACGTTGAGGAGCGTTTAAAAGTGTCTCCGCCTCCCCGTTTGCGCGACTAGTCGGACGAAAATGGTGAGCGCTACTAGCCAGGTGTCGTGAGTTTTTTGTCGGAGGCGCTCCCAACGGTCACTTTGGATTACCAGACTGTTTCTTCGCGGATAAACAGCCTTTTGGCCTAGTTTACCCTTCCACGGCCGTCTTTTGCCCCAGTAGGAGGCGAGACGACGAACGCTGGGGAGGTGTGGTTCCTTCCAGACACTGAAAAGAAGGCTGTTGCAATTATCGCTGCAGCCCACCGCTCGGCATCCCGTTACTTGGCCTACGTGGACTTTTCTAAGGAGCACTTTTACCCTATTACTGTGAGAGATGGGCTGTTGGAGGTGCGCACTGACAGGGCGCCTACGTAGCTGGTGGACAGGCTGACGGGCGGGAAGAAGCTGAAGAGTGTGATTTAGTGCTTTGTGTGCAGCCGCTAGTTTATTTGGTACGTCCCAGGAGAAGACCCTGACAAGGTTACTGAGGAGCTAGAGGACCTTGGGCAGCTTTCTAATGTCATTTACAGCTACAACATGCACGTCGGCCCCAACTCGGGGGAGGAGTGGGAAAGGAGAATGACTAAAAACAACCGCCCCACGACTCTTCATAGAAATCTAAACATGGTGATTGGAGTAGACTTGGACTTTAAAAACAAGGATGAAGAGTGGGGAATCCGCGGCGAACTTCCCAAAATCCTTGTACCCGTCAAAACAGCCCTTTAGTCTGCCCCACCTTCTCCGTTACCTTTACCTCCTCCTCCTCCTTAGTAGACGGAAACTCCTAAACCAGTTAATACCCCGCCTAAACAGTCTCCTCCGTTGCCAGGGTTTAGCCCGCTTCGAGGCCCTCTTGTGAGCCCTCCCCTGACTCCTTAGTGGCTAGGGGACATTTCTGCGGCAGTTGAAGAGGGGCTGTTTTGTGACGGGGCGACTGCAGAGAGTATCTTTCTCACGGAGGAAGAAAAAAAACTTCCGTCATAGCTCCAGGGCTCGTGACACCAATGTAGAAACCAGCGTTTGTGTTTGAGACAGTAGTAGTAGTTGTTGGTGCAGCGGCCTCCTCGAGTGCGTACCAGAGGCCTAGTTCAATGTTTGACACGTAAATAGATCCTAAAACTAAACCGAACAGTGTAACTAGAAAAGCAACCGTACAACAACACCTTCGCACCAACCTACGCTGCCACTAATAGTCGTCCACCAAGGTAGCTGTTTTTAACAGCTCTTCAACTTCTTCTGTTTTTTTCACTTTTTTTTCTTTTAACAGCATTTTTTTCTCTTTTTTTTCTCATAACCATTATTCTATAGAATGATGTCTTGGTAGTTAGACTATGGAGGCACGCGGTCCCTTTCCATCCTGTAGATTGTCTCATTACTGCTGCTGTTTGGGTTTACCTTTGGATTTCTCATTGCAGGGATTGTTGCGCTTCAGTACAACCACCACGACCCGGCTTACACGTACAGGGACACGTGCATTAGGACAGTAGCGTGGAATATTGGCTCTAACAGCTCAATTGTTGTGCGGGAAGAGCAGTACTACTGTAAAACACGCCTGGAAGAGGACGGCAAAACTTTTGTGTAGCCCATTTCCAAGGCAGAATTTAATAACGACACTTCTCCGGCGTCGGGTTGGTTTGCGATAACAGGAATTCTTGGGTGTGCCTTCTTTGTCAGAGTGTACGACGTGTTTTTCCGGGATGCCTAAGCGTAAAAGGGGATAAGATGAGGATTAGAGTGTGTGGAAGCTGTTTGAAGAGGCGCGGAAGGCCATTATGAAGCGCGCTACCGAGATTGTCGAGCCAGACGACTCATCATCATCATCAACAGCTTTTTTTGAATTTAAATTTTGCGCCGAGTGTGGCGGGGAATAAGACGAAGAGACTTGTTTATGCTTAGGAGGGACCCATTTTGAGGTTTTTAACGCACCTTTTCACAACAGTAGCCTCTCTAAAGAGTGAAACAGGGCTTGGATTAGGACAAAAAACGCCACGCCTACCAAGAAACTTCGCAACATCGACTCGAAAATATTTTCCATCGAGTTTTCTCGTCGAGCTCTAAATTCGTGACGTTCCATTTATTTTGTTTTGAAATCTGTTATGCTTTGTGGTAGTGTGAACAGCTGTTTTTTTTCTCTATTATTCTCTTAGCTGTTAATTCATTTTTTTTTCTCATCATTGTCTGGAAAATTTTTTTCGGTAAAAATACCGAAAAATTTAAAAAAAAATTAAAAAAAAATTAAAAAATAAGAATCATCCAGAATCCTCCAAGACATCCTTTACTTAACCTTTCTTTGCCACCCCTCTTAACACTATGACCACCCGCACCCCTAAAAACAGCCCTTTTTTCGTTTAATCCCCCCCCGCCTTTACGCGAAAACATGTCTTTTTCTTCATCATCATCATCATCGTCATCATCACCTTCGGCAAAAACGCCGAAAAATGAAAAAAATCTCTCAAGACTTGAGAACATGTGGGTTGAGGAGATTCTGCCCCTTCTTGACGTACGCTCTGCCCTGAGCTTCACGTTAGCGAGTAAGGAGGCGGTCTCTGTGTCAAATTACCGCACATAGAAGCTGTTTTAGTACATAGAAGACGCCCGTAAGACTTGGCTTAAGCCTAAGACTCTTGTTTTGTTTACGGCGGAAGAGTACACCGAGGACAAGGAGGTGGAAAGGCTTATTTATGCACCCTTTACTGTCCCGTAAGGCGGGTGCAGTATTCCTGTAATGATGCCCTATGAGGTGACATCTATTACTTTTGCTGGGGAAGCTGTAAAGGAGTACAATTTCCCAGTAAGGTTTCCAAGCGCCCTTGAAGGGAAGCTGTAGCACTTTTACGCCCCTAACACGCGGTGGGAAAACGTTTGGAAGTCACTGCATAGCGCGACTGTGCTGCAAATGGTTTAGAATCGCAGAGTGCAAAAAACGTTTCGCTGTTCAGAGTTAGTCGAAATTAGCTTAGGAGATGTTCCTGGAGGAGCCCATTAGGCTTTGTCTGCAATGGGGGAGTAGAGTAAGGCGCTAGAGAAAATTAAGGTGGGAAATTGTTAAGACGGAATCGGTGCGCGTCTTCTTTCTACACAGTTTGAGGAGCTTCGTGTCCTGGAAGTTCCAACGTGGTTGGTCACTGTAGAGCCAGAGGGGCAGCTACCCCAAAAACTTGAGCTGTTGGACTGTGGTGTTGTAAAAGGTGACCGTAGTTCTGAGTACCCTTTGTGGGGGTCCCGTCACGTGTAGTGGTTAAAAGGGCCGTCTTTACGGGAGCTTCATGTAAGGCACCAACCTTAAGACGTGCTAAAAGAAGGTGTTAAAATTACGGACAGCCTTCCTCTTCTGCGGACCTTAACGTGTACGCTGAACCACACCAAAGTAGATTTTTCTATGCTTTTTTCTCTCTCAGTACGCTTAGGAAGTAAATTACAAGACGAAGCAGAGGTGATAGAGTTTGGTCATTGTACGCGACTAATTAGGCTAGAGTTAAGTGAGTTTGAGTATGCTAGAGCGACATTTCCACCACAACTTGAAGAGCTAAGCCTTTTCAAGCGCGAAGGCGTTGTTAATCCACCCAACTAAATAATCAAACACGGCACCAGAAACGTCGCAGGGGATATCCCGAAAGGTGTGAAAAAATTATAGCTTAAAGGTTATTTCTGCGAGGGGTTTTCAGATGGACTAGGGAGGTGTGAGGAGCTGCGGAGTTTAAGTATTACCAGTGACATTAACTTTATAAGTGTGTATAGTTTTACCGCACTGAAAAACCTTCGTCATTTGAGGATTCGAAAGTGTGATTGCCTTCAGACGTTGTACCATCTGAAAGAGTTAAAACAGCTTGAGACTCTTGAGGTTACGGAATGTCGGTATATTCACGAAGTTAATGTTCTGTATGACCTACCTAACATTACAACCTTTGTGTTTAAGTCAAACACCTAACATGTTCGTACATTTGACTTTAGACCAATTGGTAATCTAGAAAACTTGCGGGTGCTTGATATTGACGTGGGAGGTAGAAGGGGAATATTTGGGTAAGAGAAAGATTGGAAGGCGACGAGAGTGGCTTTTTTAAAAACAAATCATTTAGGCCGTGTAATTAGGCGTTTAGAACAGCTTTGTCAGTCAAAATATTGATAATTTTCTTTTAATATGTGGTTTTCTGTGTTTTTTTTGGGGGTTGTGTTGTTGTTGTTTTTTCTCGTGCAAAAGAGTAGTAAACCAAAACGTAAACGAAGCAGAGATATGGAAAGGAGGAGGTTTACAGAGTTCGAAAGGCGTGTAATAGGCGCACGACAAGAATGGCGCTGTTTTAGCTGCAACAACTTACTAGACGCGTCCTTTCACATTGACCATCACATTCCATTTGCAGTGACGCAAGAAACAGCCTTGGAAAACGGTCGGGCTTTGTGTGCTAATTGCCACGCTAGGAAGACTGCCAAGGAGGCTAGGAAGCTTCGTTTACATAAAAAGCATGGAAAAAACTACTGTTGGGTCTGCGACGAGATCACAAGCCACTATTTCCCACACAGCTGTTCATCATCAACCTAAAAATTTCACTACAACACCACCAAAAAATTTGCCCCGTCCGCGGCCTGTGAGGGGATGGGAAGAGAGAAAACGTTCGTAGTGGTGTTCAAGAGAGTGCGCTGTTTAGTGAGAAGGCAAGCTTTGAGCCGCTGAGGTCGTGCTGTTTCCCAGTTGCGTAGTTGTAGACTGTTCCTTCCCTTTCCTGAAACACTTCTAAAGCCCAAAACGTAACTGCAGCAGGAAGGTCGTTTCCAAACCACCTTGCCAGCATTTCCCTTTCCAATCCCCAGTCACAAATAACAGCCCAGTCTCCTCCAACCTTGGCAATGACGGGGCTTTCTAGGGTAACCCTGTCAAAGCTTAAAAACTCTTCCTACACGTCCCAAAAAAAGATGGTGCTGTCAATGTCAATCCTTGGAAAACTTTGTTGAAGCCACCACCAAGCAGCGTACGCCTGGACATAAGGAAACATGGGGTTCGCTGGTAAGAGGGCGTGGCAGAGCCTTCTAGGCCAGGCCTGCTCAAACTCTTGGTTTCTAACGCTTTTTACGACGTGCACAGGGTTCATGGCTGTTTTTCCGCCCATTTGCAGCCTGTAGAGCTCCCTTTCGGCGACGGTAAGGAGGCGGGCTAGGCACCAGTCTTGGGATTGCTAGAGGAATCTTTTTTCTTCGGCTAGAAAGGCAGCCCTGTTGATTTCGTTTCGGATAAACTGTTCTGCTCGTGTTCTGGTGACGGTGGGGGCAAGAGGAGAAGGAGGAGGCTGTTGCCAACACGAAATAGAGTCTGCTAGAAGGGACATTTCTCGCGCCCACTTAAACTTTAGTCTGACAATTTTTTTCCCCTTTACTCCGCTGAGAGCCTTTTTAACGGCTGCAACAGCCTCTTCTTTTCTCCTTTCTTCGGGGTTTACTGTAGAGGTTGTGCTGGAGAGAGTTTGCTCGGCAATGTGCTCGTTGCCAGACTTGGTAAGCTGCTCCCGAAGCCACGAAATTTGGGCCCGGGTAACATCTTGAAGCTGTTGTGCGACAGGGGCGTGTTTTTCTTCCTCTCTCATTTGCTCTCCAGCAGCCTTTGCCTCAGCCTACACCCTTAGCTTTTCGCTTTCTACGTGGTTTCTAATTTGCCGTGACAAGGCCTGGTCTTTGTCGTCCTGAAGAGCAGCAACTACCTCGTCCCCCTCCTCTGCCTCTTCGGAAACGTCAAGGTAGCAGTCCCTTAACAGCCCTGCCGGTTCAAAGTCTGTGTGTTCGAACGGTTCCGTGGCCAGAACAGCGAGCCTGTCCTGGATGGCGTTCCAGTACGTTCTTAGGGGGCCTCCTACTTTCACTCCACCCTCGCTGTGGGCAAACACTAACAGCCTAAGTGCCTCGCGAATCGTTTCGGGCATCCACTCAGAGATTTTGTCCTTGCGCTGGGAAGTGGGTACAGGGAACCCCTTTTCAGAAAAGGAGTCAGCGGCTGCCTAGCTTCCCACAGAAGCTTGCCCTAAGAGACGAATTCTCAACAGCCTGTTCATAAGGCTAATAACCCAAAGGAGCGGCGTGTAAGTGTAGGCGTAGTTTCTAGCTCTTAGCCGGGAGGCCCAGTAATGGTCCCTTAACAGCGTTAGCCTTGCACAAAGGCATAAAAACTCCCCCTCCTTGGTTTCCTAAATACACTCTTTGCAAAAGCACCACAGCCTGCTTCCTAGGTGCCTGTCCCACGCCTTCCCAGCCTTTAAACAGTCCCTCGCCTCAGAAAGCCATTTTTGCAGGTCTTTTAAGTGCTCTAACAGCCTTTCTGTGTCTTCTCTAGTGTCTGCTTCCTGGGTAACGGCCCGTTCTAGGCGCTCTTGTTCCCAGGCTGTTTCGTACGCCCTTAAAATGGGGTCAGTAATTTCGGCTAGCCGGTCTTCTCTTCGGGCGGCCCTTAGCGTTGGGATTGAGACTCCGGGGAAAAGGGTTCTCAGGGAAGAGTTTTCTGTTTCGCACGTGTTTGCGTAGAATAGAAAGGGTTGTAGGATTAAATTCATTTTTTGGTCACACAATAGACATGTTAAGCTGCACTTCACACGTGGGCGACCTAAGGTGCTCTGTAATATCCCTCTCAACCTTGTCCATATCAACGTCGCCTGACCTTCTCATGTACCTCGTCTGTCCCGTAATCCGGCCAATTACCCACTTTTTCGTCGTCATAAGCTAGTCGCCCAAGTCTACCCAGTTAGGGCCTCGGACAAGCTCTGGCCCAAACACGGGGCGGATTTGCCACACAATCTTTCTACCGTTCAAGTCTACGTGGAGGAAGCTGCCCCGCTCTGAAAGACGGTACTTAAGCTCTGTTGTGGCAGGCATTCTCGGGTAAAGCTCAAACCCAACAGCCTCTCCTGTTTCGACAAGGCGGTTCCAAATGTTATACGTGTCTACTTGGCCGGCGGTCCAGCTGTTGACCACAACAGGAGCCCTTCCCGGCGCATACCTTCCATCCTGCTGCAGAGTACCCACGTTAAGCTCATTTACATCGCGGTCTGTGTTGTGAACCCCAGCAATATAAAGCGGGAGGACGTCTGTTAAGATTTGGTAGGCGGACGTTGCATCTCTTTCCAGGTACTTTGCTTGGGCGCGGGCTAGCAAGAAATTAATGTGAGGAAGAGCCCCCGCATTGCTAATTTCGTTGTGCATGACCATCTTGTCGCGAACTCTCATGTCACCACTCTCCTGGGGGTAGTACTTGTCAATAGCAGTGCTTTGAAACTTCCGCTTACGGCTTCTTAGGTGCATAAACAGCTCCTAATCTTTTGGCACAAACAAGACGCAGGACCACAAGTCGTCAAGGGCTGCCCGGTCGTCCCACTTAGGGTTAAGGTTAAGCGGGTGGATAACGGGGGGGTTGACAATCCGAACCTGCGACTACGACCCACCAGGCGGCCCAGAAGCGTCCCCTCCCTGAAAGTTGGGAGAGTAGTTGTAATTGCCGTCCTGGAAGCTCCCGTTGGAAGAAGCAGCTAACATAATTTTTTTTATGGGAGACTGGAAGAAGAAAGCTGTTATTACTATACCTTAAAACTGCACATGGACAGTGGTAGTGAAAAGAGTGTGGAGGATCCACTTCAAAAGGAGCTTAACTTGTTGGGTGAGTTTGAAGATGCTATACTTTCTCGGAAGCGAAAACGGGAGCCACAGGAAAAAAAACCAAAGGAGGACGGCTGTTCTGGGGTCCCCTTTTCAGAGCTTGAAACGTCTGCAGAAGAGGAGGAGCCTTGCTGGGCGTGCATAGAGGGCACTTTAACAGCTCGTAAAACAAACAACAGCGAGCTTCTTCTCTAGCTAGGGAGGCTGGTCTAGGACTTGTGCATGAACGTTACAACCCAACGTCTTGTTCAGGTGGTAGGGTAGTGGTACGAAAAGTATGTGAGGAGGCCGCTGTTAAAGGAAATCGCGACGAGAAAGGAGAAGGGGCTTCCTGTTGAGGTAGAGGACCCAGGGCCCTGGTCGTAGAAGTCTATTCGGACGCACCTTTTCTAGCACATGCTTGACCTTGGCCTCCAACAGCGGCGTTCCATAGACACACTACGAACGTTGAGAGAGACAACACTGTCCCACGTGGTGACAAAGAAAAAAAATGGGGACGTTGAAATAAACGCGAAAAACTTGGACGCTATCATGAAAATTGACATGACGCTCGGCAAAATGTTTTCTCTGCGGCCTGAGAGGGCCATTAACTACAACCCTCAGCTTAGTATTGCTTCAGGGGTGGTGAACAAGGGCCTGGGAACTTCCCTTTCCAAGGGCGATGCAGAGGGCTAGCGGAATACAAAAAGAGACAGAATTTGAAAATGGAAGAAAAAAGGTTGCTTCGGCTTGTTGAACTGGCGCACATGTTAGTTCCCGTTCTAATGGTGTTTACGCTGTTTCCCACGTACACTACAGTAGTGCTGTTTTTACTCTTTGCGCCGAGGAGTGTCAAGGCTTGTAAATCTGAAGCAAAAGAGACACGGCATGGCTTTGCGGAACAGCCTAAAGCTAAGCGTCTCTGACCATTTTCGAGTTTGTGAGCCTCTGCATGTCTTCTGTCGCGACGGGCAGCTTAACTCTCTTTTCAAAGTGGTAGATAGTTGTCCCGTCCCTGTGGCGTTGGTAGGGCTCCTTTTCCTTAACCTTTTCTGACGTGTCTATCTCAATGCACTCGGTTACGTGCTCCCAAACAGCCTTTGCCGGGTTTTTTTCTTCTTCTTCTTTTGTGCTGTTTTTTTCTCTCCTAGAAACAACTTTACTCAGGTGGTCTGACGCAAATCTTCTCTACAAGGCTCCCGAGTCTGCCCCCTCACAGCACGTAACAACTAAGCTAAACTACCCCTCTTCAAACGCCCTCCTCGCAGCAACATTTACAACCCCCTCCATTTTGGCCAGCTTGTCCATTTCCTGAAAGCCTAGCGCGTTAGGGTACGGAATTGCCACCCTGTACTCATAAATAGGCTCCCCGCGCAGGGTTTTAAACAGCGAAAATGTTGGGGCTGGGTCCATAATGTCTCCTAAAACGCTCACAATAGACTTCACAAACTAGTCACTCCGCCGAGAGTCCCAGGAGGAGACTCCAAAATCTCCCGCGCCCTCTACATTTCGGAACCATCTGGATAGCCAAGCTTTCGACGTAACCAGCAGGCTAGTTGTGACAGGCACGTCATCTTCTACTTCTCTTCCTCGTCGCGCTAAACGGTTATGTAGCCGGGGTCCATCTCGAGTTTCTTTTTGATGATGCTCAGAATGATGATCGTCGTGGTCCCTCTTTCGTTTCATTGGTAGTATAGAAGTGGTGTAGTGTTAGTTTTCTAATAATAAACATGTACGCATCCAAACAAGAAGAAGAAGAAGCGACCGAGTTCCTGAACCAACTCAACTCTGTTATGAAAGACAAGGAAGAAACCTCTGGAAATGAAGAAATAAGAGCAAAACAGCGACGGAATGAGAAAATTAAGAAGGCTAGGCGGCGCGCTGGAAGGGGTTAGTACGTATAGAGAGGAGCTGTTGACCTTTGGGAAACAACAGAGGAGACTAAGAAAAACGACGCGGAAGAGAGGGCAGAGGAAAGTAGGGCACGTGCTGATGTAAAGAGGGGAGAGAAAAAGAAAGAGGCTGTTTGGATGCGTCGTGGTAGGCTTAGTCAGACCCAACAGCAAAGGAGAGAGGAAGACCGACGTCTTTTTCAACAGAGAGAAGCAGTCGGTCCTTTGGGTGGTCAGGAGTACTCTTATGAAGAGGATGAAGAGGAGTCTGTGTCTGGAGACGACTTTTCTGAGGTTTCTGAAACAGAGGAAGAGAAAAACCGCCCCAAACAGCAACTCCCTCCATATGTTGAACGCCCAGGTGGTAACCCCTTTATACCAAAACCTGGTCCAAAAAAAAGGCCTGGTCCATAGGTCCCTCCAAAAAAAAGGCCTGGTCCACAGGTCCCTCCAATGGGCGCGTAGATACCGGGCATGGTAGAGGCTTTTGAGCACCACTCTAAGCTTGAGTTTACAGAGCAAGCCCTAGAAGCGTAGTAGGCGCTGTTTAAGATGGACCCTTTCTCGAAAGCCCACGCAAAAAGGCTAAGGGACAGCCTTGTGCGCCGAGTAATTCACACCCAGGTAGCAGGAAGGCTGTTAAGCATGCGCTTTTACTACAAGGTCCGCGGTGCCCTGGGCGGAAGTGAGCTAATTTAGCTGGTTGTGCCGTACAACATTGAAAAGGAGCTCTACCACGCTGTTATTACCCACCGCCGGCTAGCCCTTCCAAGCGAGCGAAGAGATGCCTAGGAAAGGGTTAGAACAGCCGGCGATGAAGAGGAAGAGGAGGATGAGGGGGGAGACGGGAGGGCAACGTTTGAGGACACGAAGAAGCTGTTGGCAGAGGACGGCTACTCAGACATGTACTTGAAGATGAATACGATGAGGACGTAGCATGAGGACAAGAGAGAGCCTGGCACGGCTTACATAGACAGTACTACGACGTCCTTTGAAGACGCAGTGCGGTAGAATTTGGTGCTGTTAGTGGAAGAGATTGTTAGGATGTTTATTGAGACAGAGTTTTCTGCGGATTTTCGGCCAGTACTGACGGACGAGGACTTTGAGGCAGAGTGCACAAGGTTTTTGCCAGACGCTGTTCAAAGCGGCATGACAGACGCTCTCCACTTTGTTAATAGGGCCCTCTTAACCTTTAACCGCCAAGTTTCTCTCTGGGACGTTGTGCGAAACAGCAGCCTTTAGCCTTCTTTTGCGTCCCTTACTGCAATTATGGTCCAAAAGCAGAGGAGCACGACTGTTTAGAGCACCGCTGCGACCCAAAGGCTGTTGTATATTCGCTAGAGGGAAGCCTAGTCGCGGATGCTGGAAAGTTTGAGGGGAGTAGGTGTCAAGTAGGTGGCCTGGTCGGAGCTTAGCCAGCTAAAGTCATTGGGAAACTCCTTTTAGAACAGGCTTGACATGTGGGACCCAGAAACAGCTCCTTCTCCCTATGCTCGAATAACCCTAACGTGACCCTGCTACCCATATAGTAACACGGTAGGCTGAGGAGGGAGGGCTAAAAAAACAGAAAATGGACATTGGCCCCCGTGGATCCGTATTGACTGGTGGTACGATGGGATTCCACCCTTCGTAGTTGGCTGAAGTAATGGCTCCAAAGGGTGACTCCTTTGCAGGTGGTCTCCGGTCTCCCTTTGAGCTTTACTTTGGAGCCCCGCTTGGAGGGAGAGAGCTGTTAGACCGGGATAGTCGGTGGCAAGGTCACCACACCCTTCCCCGAGTGTATTAGGGGAAGAGTGAGTACCAGGGCGAGTTTATCACTGGGCTAGTCTAGTACGACAACACCTGGTACACCTCTGCTATCTGTGCCCCGATTGAGCGTACAGACTAGCTTGCGTGGACCTGGCACGTGTTTAACTTTGAGGATGTGTACCTTGACCGTGTCCCTGAAGAGGGTGTCATGCAGACGTTTAAGACGGCGTCTACGCAGGAGAATGCCAGGTCAGTCCGCCGAGGCATTGCTCTTGACTTTGAGCACGGCTTCCACTTTTCAGCCATGGGCCAACAGCACTTTGTCCGCCTAATCCAAGTGGTGCAAAATGCCGTCTAGAACACCATGAACATGCACGTCATGATGGCCATCTTGTCAGCCAAGGACAATGACGTCCGAATGGCCGCCCAAATGGGGTGGCTTAACAAACCCCTTCGCACACTTATTCTGGACAGGGCCAAGGACGCGTTTGCCCTCCAAAAGGCTAACCACGCAGCCAAGCGCCTTATTTCTCGCCGGAGAGAGATGCTGTCGGCTAGGCAGGTGGAGCCTAACCTTTTAATTATGCCAAAGGGCTTTGAGCACTACTTTATTGGGGCTGGCGACGAAAACCTCAAGTACGACGAGGCAGGGCCCTCTTCTCAGACACGCCTCAATAACCCTACCCCGTTTAACTTGAGCTCTTTCATGGGCCTTAGAATTGCCTACTCGGGGAGGTTCCTTAACTGGGACACGAGAGGGGCTGCCTAGCCTGCTGCCCCGCTTATTCGCCGGATCGTCTTTGGCGGGTACCACATTATGAGAGACCCAACGTTGGCTGTTACAGGAACCCCTACCAAGTCTATGAATGAGCGGACTATCTTTAAGCACAACATGGTGACGGACAGAATTGAGCCAATCTCCCTTTTAGAAGCCTTTGACGCCCTGGCTCCGTACACCTTTACAGGGGAAAATGGAACCTTGCCCAAAAACTTCTTTGGAAAGTACACCCATACTGAGGGAAAACATACAGAGCCTATGAAGTGGGGTGACCTGCCACCTGAGTTTATTGCCCCGCCGAAAACAAAGGCTGTTGAGGTGGGTGAGCTGTCGGAACCTATGGAGAAAAGACTAAAAGCCGCAGATGAAGCAGCGAAAAGGGGACCGGCTGTTGGACCGGCTGCTGGCGCTAGTATCACAGGAGGGGTTTTAGCAAGAGCTGACTTAGAACCCCTTGTATTTGCGCGTCAACAGTCTACTGCTGTTGAGCTGACTCCAGAGCAGATTCAGGAGCGGGGTGCCTAGGCGGGGGCTTAGTTGTCTACTGTTCTGGAAGACTCAACAGCTCGGATGCTCCCAGAGAGGCTTTCAGAGGCGCTGTCTAACGTGTACTCAACAGCTGAGGCTGGTAGGGTTCTTGGCCATGTGGAGGAGGCACTGGCTACAGGGAACCCGGCTGTTGTGGAAGAGCGAGTCGCTACCCCTCTCCAGAAGCTTGCGGACGCTAAGGCAAAGAGCTCTAAATCGTACAAGAGTGCAAGGGCTGCCCTTCTACCCGACGCGACAGGCCCTGTTGGGGGGATGCAGCTTGTCTCTGAGAAGGAATTGGCTGGTCTGGTGACTGTTGACCCGCTCACTGGACAGGAGTCTGCCTCGCCACACTTTTACGACCACAATGACAGCGTCCACCGTGCACTGGCTGAAGAGGTGGGCGTGGACATGAGCGCGTACAAGATTCGGGATAGCAAAGACCCGCCTACACACTCAGGGGAAACCAATAGCACCACGGGAGAAATCAATCTTGGCGGAGACATTACCTACGAAGCCCTCCGAGAAATCCTTACAGATCCAGAGAACAAGTAGCCCTTCCCTTTTAACATTTTGGTGGTGTGTCCATGGAAGTAGTTTTAGACGGCTACGGGGGTAATGCTTCGTGGTGGTGCAGAGACGATGAAGACGCACGTTGGCCACCCGGTTGCAATGGTCGGTGACGAGGCAACGAACCAGACGCACCGTATGACGTTTACGATGTACTCCATTACGAACGTCTACAACAGGAACAACATTACGATTCTGGACAACATTGCCTGCCGTGCGTACATTGCAGGGAGTAGCAACAAGTTTTACACGGCCTAGGAGCTTGAGAACTTGGCGGACCACAACTTTGACGTGTCTAGGCCTCAGTTTGCCCATGAAAACCAGCCTAGCTTGATTGCGCTGTTGATTCCTGGTTCGTTAGACCGGCTAGACACGGTGATTGACATTCGTGGGTACTCGAATGCAGAGGAGCGGCGCGGGGCATCTCGTCATTACCCCTCGGCAGACTTTTACACGGCAGCGTTTGGTTGGGATGCTATTCCAGACCCCGACCCAGAGCGCCCTAACGAGTCTCCTCTGAATACGAGCTGTATTTAGGACCACACAGAGGAGTGGAATGTGGGTACAAACAAGCATGACTAGGTGATTCCGAATCATGGTCATTTTGGAGTAAACGTGTACGAGGGAATGAGAGACGTTTTGGAAGGTCGTGAAGATATTCTTGAGCCGTAGCATTACGAGCGTTTGCGTGTTGCCAGACTTGTTAGGTGAAAATGGAAACAGCTTCTTTTTCAATCATTTCGGTGAGTTTTAGGAAAGACCCGTATTAGTTTTAGGCGGAAACAGCCTAAAACAAAAGCATCATCATCACCAGCCCAGTTTACATCACACCATCAGTTTCTTAAAAAATTTCGACCATGATGAAGAAAGAGTGGAAACTTAGGGCTGTTTTAAAGGTCCTTTCGGAGAATCTTTACTACCTGGTGTAGTGGAAATAGTGTGAGGGAGACTCAGAGGTAGAGGTAAGAGCTAGGGAAGCGGGGGTGCTGTTCCCTTTAACCCTTTTTTACTTCCCGAAGAGAGTGTTTTTTGAGGCCGGCCTACCGTTCCCAGCAGCAGAGGGGTGCTTGACGCGCAGGTTTACAGAGACCTTTTTAACAGGCCTTTGGCACCCGTTTGGTAATTAAGAGGCAGTAATGGAGAGGGCTGTTTATGGGGGGAGACGAGACTGGCTTTGGACAGACTAGGGGAGGGGGGATTTTAAGCGTACGGGTGAAAAGGAGTACACGCTGACCCTTCCAAACGTCCCCTTTGAAGTGGCGCATTTGTGTGGGGCTGACATGAGGTTTTTCACAGTATTACTTGAGAGTGGGAAGCTGGAAAAGTTGGAGATGGAGGAGGTACCAGTAGCTGAAGTAGAGAAGGAGGCTGTTAGGTGGGTTTTGGCAGACTACCCGGTAAAGGGGACATTTCATTTCTCTACTCTGGCGCGCCTAACAGCTCCTCCTCCTATTCCGAAGGGTTCAGAGGTCGAAATTCGGGGTACTAGAGCGCCAACGTTAAAGGGGCCCGGCCTAAAAATAAGGGGGGAGGCTGTTTATTTGGGGAGTGAGCGGGCAATGGCATGGTTTGTGAAAAATGTGTTGGAGTGTGTTCCTGTGCGTATAAAAGCACACTCGTCTCGTACTTGAAAAAGAGAATTCGAGAATGTCTGCCAAAACTGTTGCAATTGTGCTTGGTGTTATGGGTTTGGGATTAGTGTTGTTAGCTTTGCTTTACCCTGTTGTTCCAAACGCTGTGAATGAGGACGTGAAGACTAGCTTTCCAACAGCTTCTCCGACAACCCCCGCGCCAACAGCCTCTCCAACCCTCCCAACAGCAGCCCCTACCGTTTCTCCTACACTTTCCCCGTCAGTCTCGCCTACTCTAAGCCCCTCAACAGCGCCAACTGTTTCGCCAACTACTTCTCCTACAGAAAGTCCCACTGCTTCTCCTACTACTTCTCCAACAGTAACACCGGGCTGAAAACCTAATAATTATGAATGCAGTGGTTTCCCTGGTGTAGTTTGGTGATGATAATTTTGAGGACGGGCGTGAGTTACGGCTGCGGTTTTTAAAGTCACTTTTGGCCATGTTTTCATTCTTTTCAAAGGCAGAGCTGTCCCCCGCCGAGTAGGACGCCCTTGTAGGGTAGATTAGAGACAGTGCAAAGGAGGTTGTTGTGTCCCCTGTCCGGTTTTAGCCCTCTAGCCGCATTCCAGGGGGCGCTTAGTTTTGCGTCACAACAGTTAGCTCGTCGTAGCTTCGGAATGACAGGCTTTCTAGGGTTATTCGGGACGTGTGGAAGGAGTACGAGGACAGGGCTGGGTGGAGCTCTGCCAAGAGAATGTGGGACCTTCCTGACGAGGGTGGAATGGAGGCCTACATAGAGCACATGCAGCACGACGAGAAGAGGGAGGCTCACTACTAGTTTGTGCACCGGCTTGTTGCAGGGCCGCTTACAGAGGCGGGGCGGAATAGGCACTTGTGGAGGCTAATGCAGCACAACTACGCAGAAACGTCGCGAAAGTGGCAAATAGAGCTTCCTAGGGCTACCCGAAAAATCCACGACCCTGGAATTATTCTAAGGCAGGCAAAGGAGAAAGGGCTGTTTCGGTGGAGTAGCTGGGAAAGCTTTGTCGCGTAGTCTACCGTGAAGTGTTGTAGACGCCACAACACAATTTCTGAGCTTGACTTGCAAGAGCTGTGGAAACTACAACAGCTTTCTTCCCTTTAGGCTGTTGAACACGCGTGCCGGTTCGGGCTTCCTCGGGGAGAAGAGTCCAGACAGCGCTTTATCCAGAGGTTCCTGTTCCCTGACCGTGACCCCTCCCCTGAAGCCGTCAGCTGTGACGCTAGAACAGCCATAATGTGCACCCTTGGCCAGGCTAGCCACTACCCTACACTAGGAGTGGAAGAGATTGTTGTGTAGTTTTGTGCAAAATTGTCCCCAGAAATTGCCTACGCGTGCATTGGATTAGTTGCCCCAACAGCTAACCCCTTTCACCGCGCTTGCCTTGAAGATTTTTACAGGAACGCTGTTCTAGTGCCCCCAGACGGGGCTGTTGGAGTGCAGAGAGTCGTGTTTTGTGACGGAGACAAGGATGAGGCTGTTGAAAAAACTATTTTAGATGCTCAATAAGAAAAAAATTTCACCCAACGGAATACACAAGAAAGTAAACCCAAAGAAGCTATAACCAGATTAAAATAATCTCTTTTGCGGCAAAAATTTACCAACCCGTCGCATATCACTATAGACATAAACATATTTAGTAAAAACATACGAATCACAACTTCGGGCACATCTAATGCAACACATACTTACTACTCAAACTCCTTTAAGAGAGGTAGAAAAATCTTTAGTAAAATCTCTAGAATAATAAGACCCAAAGTTGTTAATATTTCAATAGCCCCTCTAAAAACCAACGGCACGAAAATCACACAAACCCAGAACTCTCCTGAAGAATTCCTTGAAATAAAAGTCATGTAAAGAAGAAAACACGACCAAACAAACCAACCAATAAACCCAACCCAAAATTCTGTATCGTGTTTCTTTGGCAACGAGAAGGCGATAATACAAAGGTTCATAAAGGTGATACTCAGTTTTACCTTGGAAGGGACTACATACTCTTCATCGCGATCAGCGGGCTGAACAGCTGCTGGCTTCATAACACACTTATAGCCGTATTTGGTAAGGTCTTCTCTGCACGGGTGACAGGTAAAGTATGTGGTGTGCTCTTCACAACACGGGAGCAAGTCCTTTTCCGGAAAATCATCTTGACAAACACAGCAAACTTCCATTGGCGCGGGTGGAACACTAACTGTAACAGACATCAAACAACACAATAGAGTTTGATAATTTGTGTGCTATTAGGGAAAGAGCAGTAGGCCCCTCGAAAAACAAGCTACTCTTCCGGCGGCAGAAAAAAATAGGCTGTTAAGAGCGCCCCTGTGGTCATGAGCGACCCAGCGACAAAGCAGGCTATTAAACGCGCAAAATGGCCTCTCTCTTCCCTTTCCTCCATTCAGAAGAAGCAGAAAATGTCAATAATAGCTGTTTAGTTTAGCGCAGAACAGCTTTCTTCCTAGATATCTAAATTTCTTGCTGCTTGGCACTTAAGAAACGTTGCGAGGAAAAGACTCGGCAAGATGAAGACGAAGACAGTGATGAACACGTAAAACACAATGTCCTGAATATAGTGGTCAGTTCTCATCCGAAAAGGCTTCGTACAGGATAACTATAGAGTTTACAGTCCCTAAAACCAGGAAAACAGCGTTCAATGCAATAACAAGGCCTAGAAGGAGTGTGGAAAGCATTTAGAAAAATTTAAAAAAATGAATGTTGCTGTTCTTTATATTTTTGGATTGGTTTTGATGATTATTTTTTTACATATATTGTTGGCAGGGGCTGTTGAGCGTACCCTGCAAAGGTACCACGGTAAAAAACTACTTTTTGGTGTAATAGAGCTGGACTTTCCCCGAAAATCATAAACAAATGGAGTTAGCTTAGGCTGTTGCAGACCTTTTCACGTGCTTGTGCAGCTGTTGTGATGAGAAGCCTAAAGAAACTATCCCAACGACCAAGACGGCGAAAAATAAACTAGAAAATAACACCCAAACAAAGTCCAAAATAGCCCCCTGGAGAGGTAAATTAGTCGTGTGGAGTAGTGTTAAGCCATCCGAATACTTCCCAACAGCCGCTCCTGCTACAGTAGTCCAAGACGCATCATCATCATCATCATGATGACATCATTTGAAAATCTTTTAAAAAGGGAAAAATTTTCAGTGCCCGAAAGGGGAAAACCAAAGCCCCTACTAAGCCTTTAGGAAAAGTTGGAGCCTGGAGAGGTCCTCTTAATGAGAAACAGCTGGTGGGTTGTTAGGGGGGAGCCTAGGAATGGAATGAGCTTTGCAAAGACGCAAAAGGAGGTGTTTATGAGAAGATATGTAGAGGCCGTTGGTAGAGAGGAGAACCTGTGCATGTACGCTTACACGAGTGAAAAGCTTTTGGGTGGAAAGATTCAGTTGTAGGTAGACATTGACTGGAGTACTGGAGAGCTGCCTGAAACAGCTTCTCTTGCTGTTAAACAGAGGGTAATCCCGTTCTAGGAAGCACTAAAAAAAGAGCTGTTGAAAGTTTTCCCTGGACCGTTTCCAGAGCCCTTAGTGTACACGTGCCACAGGAAAACAAAAGAGGGGGCCTGGAGAAAGTTTTCTTTTCACTTGCACTACCCAGGAATTGCGTGCACTTCTCACTTGCACGGGAAACAGCTCATTAAATAGGTGAAGGCTGTTATGAATGAGGCGGAGGAAGGGTCAGGAGACTGTGTAGATGAGATGGTGTACCGCCCTGGGTGGATGCGGCTGCCAGGAAGTCGGAAGCATGACATTGAGAAGGCAGAAGACGAGAGGTTTTCACCCCCCTTTGAGCGGCTCCTCTAGTTTGACACGCGGAAGGGTATTGGCGGAGACTTGTGTTTAGAGGCGGCCTTTCCAGACTACCTTGACGAGGGCCACTTAGTTTTGGGCGAAAAACAGCTTCCTCTCCCAACCCTGAAGCGTAAAAGGGTAGTACTAGCTGCTTCTTCTTCTTTTAAAAAATAGGAGGATAATAGTGAGATGGAAGAGAAGATAGCTGTTGCGCTTCGGGGAGCCCGCCCAGCTGGTACACAGATGGACTTTACAGTGCAGTACGACAAGGAGAATAAGTACTACCTTTACACCAATGGGACTGTTCCGTGTGTGTTTAACAGCCTTAAGCCTCATGGGAGAAATAATATGACTGTTTATGTGGAAGAGGGAGGGTGGTTAAATCTTTGGTGTTTGGATTGTAAGAGGATTGAAAAAGTTAAATTGTATTGATCATAAACTAAAAAATGAATCCAACTAGACCTGACTCGGGCCGAAGACTCACAGTAATCCTGGAAAATGTCTTAAACGCAGGCCCCCAACAGCGCCAGTGGTTAATTGACTCTGAAGTAGAGATTCGAGAGCTCCTTTCAAGGAAATCACCAGAACTGTCTAACCACCTCCTCCTTCTCCGTTTACTTTCCCGGGACTTTTGTGACGAGCCTAAACTACAAGAAGTCGTGAAAGGTTGGAGGGATTGGCTCTACAGGGAAACGGACACTCTAAAGGCAATTCCAGGAGGGCGTTACTAGAGAGAAGTGTACCCAATCAAGGTAAAGAACGTTTACAGGGACACTGTTCAATTCATCTAAAAATTAAGATGGCAAAACGGGGTAGTTGCCTGTTTTGTCTTGGTTATGGGAGGTATTATGATTTCTTTAGGTTTAGCTATTAATGAGACACGCATTGTAGTTTTCTTTGTCGTTTTCTTAATAGGGGTGCTCTGTGCCGTGTACCTAAACGATAGAAAGGATGTTAGACTAATTGAGGAAAGCAGGGAGAAAATTAACCAAGTGTGAGCTGTTCTCATAAAAAAAAATGAATATTACTACCTAGGACCTTTTTTTCGAATCTGTTATCTTCGTGTTTTTTAATTTCATTTTAACAGCTGTTTGGGTAATGGGGATTAATCATTGGTACGGTGTAAATGTCTAGAAAGACTGGTTCAAGGTTTGGATAATGTTTCACGTAATTACTATGAACTCGTGGTTAAACCGCATTTTCCGTCTCATTCAAACTTGAAAACATGTCGAACCAGGTCTTCTTTGCAGTGGACATTGAAACAGCTGGTTTTTCAGAGTCTTCGCACGGGCTGGTAGCGATTGGGGTTTGTGTTCTCCACGAGGGGAATATTCTGTTGTAGAAGAGATGGGTGACAGAGCGGCCGCCGTGGAAGTTTTTTGAGAAGCGCTGTTGGGAGAACTTTTGGGTCCCGAACAAACACTTGTACGAGGAGCTAATGTAGTCTCCCCTTACGTCGGCGCACTAGGCTGTTTTTGAGCTTTCTAGGCTCCTGGACGAGGTTTAGGTTGCACACGGCCCTAAAAACGTCCTTGTAGTGACGGACACGTGTTCTTTTGACTTGCCGTGGCTGTTCAAGCTAATGGAAGAGGCGGCTGTTTGTCCCATTGGAACAGTTCACTCGACGGGAAAGTTCCGAGACGCTGCGAATGTGTGGAACTTTGCCCTGGGGCTGGCGGGGCGGTGTCCAGGAAAGTACCATGAAAAGGACGTGTACGAGGAGCTGAAGCTTCCACCTGCCCCGGTTTCCCATTCCCACCTCCCTGAACAGGACGCCCTTCTTATTGCGTGGCGGATGTGGTAGTGCTGTATCATTGCTGAGAAAAGAACATGAAACAGCTTTTTTTTCGTGTTGCTCGTGCGTTTTTTCTTTTCGTTTCCTTGTTAGGGGAGGCTGTTTACTCTCTCCTAGGGTTTTCTTACTTAGAGCGCGGCTTTGTGCCTGGTTTTTTCCTTTGTTTTGCAACTTACGGGCTGTACTTTGTAGCCGAAACAGTAGCTGCCCGAATACCCATTTTTCACACGCTGTTATCGGGCACCCTTTTGTTTGCGTTTCCGAGCGTCTGTGAAATTTTGTGGGGAATCCACATAGACCACGGGCCATTTTACGCGGTATTCTTTGCCCATTGTGCCCAAACAGCCTTTGTCCCTGACTTTGTGGCAGAGAACTTGAGGTATTACTTGTTCCGGTTCGTTGCTCCAACAGCCTTTATGTGTTTGCCCCTTTGTATTGGCGAACCAAGGGCTGTTTTTTCGTCTGCTTTTATTTGTGCTGTTTTTCTGTGTGTGAAGCGTCCTTTTCATAACTAAATAATGACTTCTGAGGTTTTCTTCGACCCCGTAGCTCACACGTACAGCCTACACGGGCAAAAGGCTAGGACAAGCGTCACAGGGCTCATTTCCACCTTTATGCCGCCCTTTGACCGAGACCGCATTTTAGAGACCAAGTTTCGAAAAAAGAGGAAGAAGGCCGACGAGGAGCTAGCCCACGACGAAATCTTAACAGACGATAAAAAGTACAAGAACATGACAAAGGAGCAGATTCTTACGTAGTGGGACTCTGGGAGGAACGCTGGGACAAGTTTCCACGCTGAAATAGAGCGGTTTCTTCTCCTTGGGAGTGTTCCTGAGGAGAGGGAAGAGTAGGAGAAGCTGTTTACGTTTCCAGAAAAGAGACTTTTCTTAGACTTTTACCAACAGTTTAAACAGCAAGGTTGGACACTCCACGCAACAGAGCAAAAGCTGTTTGACACGGAACTAGGGTTAGCCGGAACAGTAGACGCTGTTTTTAAGCGAAAAGGGGGTGAAAGGAGGCTGGACTGGGAAGAGGATGAAACTGAAGAAGAAGATGAAGAGTACTGTTGTGTTGACTGGAAAAGGTCAAAGGCTAACTTAAGCGACTTTTCGGGGGGTAGAAAGTGTTACTACCCGATTTAGCACCTAAACGACTGCACGCTGACCAAGTACTCCCTCTAGGGCAACATTTACGCACACTTGCTGAAAAAACTCCACGGGCTTAACGTTACAGAAATCTACATTGTAAAGTTTCCCCCAAACGGCCGCAAATTCACCTCAATTCGGGTCCCTGTGTGGGAAAAGGAGGTAACCAGTATGCTAGACCACTTTCAACAGCACTGTGCTCTAAAGGACACGGTTGAGAGGTGGGAAAGCGGCCTAGAACAGCCTTCTTTTTTGCCCCCGCTCACAGGTAGTTTTTGATGTGCGTGTCTGTTAGGGTAAGCTGTTTTACGGTCCCTATTACGGGCTCTATCCCGAGATCTTTCCACTCCTGTTCTCGAAAAACGTAAAAGCCGATTTTTCCCTCCCCGTAAATCTTGACGTGCCCCCCAGAACCTACCGTAATAGGGGGTGATTTAGCCTCTAAAGACTCCCCTATTCCGTCTAGCGTAGCCACTTCAATTTTTCGAACCTAAATAGTCTCGTGGGAGTGATTCACAACCCAAGAAGAAGGTTGTGTTTGGCCCATAAGTTAATTATGGACAGCCTTTGGTCAGCCCACGAAAAGGAAATGACACGGTACTTTATGATGTGCCAAGTAGAAGGGCGGCTTCAGAGGTCTGCCAAGGAAATGGGAGTGACTGTTTGGGACGTTGCTAGGAAGCTTCGGGAAGACATTGAGGTGTGCTGTTCAGGGGAAACGATAGAGCTCCAGCTTCTCCTTGACTAGGAGGACAGGGGTGGGGCGTACTGGGAATCTGTCTACCACGCTGCCTCTTCCATAATTGTGCTCTTCCCCAAGGAGGGATGGAAATGGGCTGTTCGTAGGTGGCTGGGAAGGATTGGGGGGAGAGTCTTGACCGGCAACCATAAACAGTTTCGTGACTTGTTTTGAAAACATAAATAAAAAAAAACCATGAGCTACACCAAACAGCTTTGGAAAGAAGCGTGGAAGAACAAGGCTGTTGCGACCCTTCCGCCGCGCCCCTTCCCCTTCGCTGACTGGATTCCCCTTTCCCTGCAGCGTGGAGACCGCCACGGAGAGTCTGAAATGGAAAAGGAGTGGCTGGACTGGAAAAGGGAGAACACCACCCTTGCTGCCACGTGGATGTACCATGGAGTTCAACTGTTAGATGACGACCTTATTGGTTGGATTTACCGGAGAAATTTCTAGCTTTACCCCTTGTGCGTTGAGGAAAAGAAGATGTTTGAGTACATCTAGTACACCGAGTAGTGGGAGCGCATTTGTAAGCTTGTGGAAAAGCTTCGGAAAGAGTAGTAGTGAGCGCCAAAAAAACCTGTTTTACGAGGAATAAAAAAAAGACAACCCAAAAAATAAACTCAACTACTACTGAAAAACCTCGTGAAAAACTCACTGTACGTGTCGTGAATAGTTTCCTCCCTCTTACGCTTCTGTGCAACCTCCCTCTTCAAGTGAACCCACTCTTCTTTTTCCTTCTCTATTTCCTCTCTAGTCTCTTTATTTAGCTACTTACACTCCTCTACGTCAGCCTTAGCCTTCTCACACTCTTCTTAAGCTTCCAACAGCTTCTTCTCTAACTCTTCCTTTTCCTTCTTTAATTATATCGTCTCTCCCCACCACTTCAAAGAGGTCTTTCTCAGTTTTTCCTTCTCCTCTTCCTTTTTCTCTAGCTTTGCGTTGAAAATGCCTACCAGGCGCTTATTCGTCTCCTTAAGCTACTTGTTGTAGGTCAGCACATAACCAAGGGCTTCGCTAGTAATAACAATCTCATCGCCCCTCTACGTTGCATCAACTGCCTCTTGAAGCTTCTCCATGTTTTTCAACAGTGATGATGATGACAATGCAAAGGTTAACAGTAGCCACAATAAGCGGGAATAGACTTGCGCCGTTACTAATGAGTGATAATAAGACTGACAAGGCAAAAATTGGGTGGATAGAAAGGAGTAAATGCATAAAAACAGCTGTTTCTTATTTTTTTTCGGAAGTTTGGTCGGAAGTTTAGTCGATTTTTTTTTAAATTTAAAAAAAAGATAAAAAGATTCTTGTCTAGTCACCAGCCCTTTTCACCCCTTAAAAACACTTTTCAGCACCTACACTCCGCTTAAACAGCCTTTTCTGTATGAATTCTAGCTGTTTAAAGTGTGGATTAAGCCCCCTGTAACACCAAAAGCCCATTCCCCCTTTGCATCATCATCATCATCATCATGTTCGGCCCCCAAATTTTCAGCGGTGAAATAGCACCAACTTTTTCGGACATTTAGTTGGCTTCTCCTCTTAGCTATACCGAGCTGTTAAACCAGGCGGAAGAACAGCTTGTTCTGTAGGAGGCGGACATAAAAGTTCGTGAGGGGAAGCTCAGAATGGAGTTTGAGGAGTAAAAGAACCGCTACGAAAAAAACATCTAAACTACTGCTCATAAGTGTAAGGAGGCAGTGTAAGAGAATAAAAGGCTGAAAGGGGATATACAGGCCCTCAGACACGCACACAAAGGGCTGTTTTAGAAGCTTTCCCAGGAGATTTAGAGGAGGAAAGACCTGGAACAAAAATTAGCGGAAATACACGCGGAAAAGATGGGCCTGGTAGCTCGGCAGTGGCACAGGAAGGCTTCGTCGGCTCGGAAAAGTGCGGCTCGGACTCGGCGGAAGTAGTAAGAGACTAAGAGAGTTTGGGAAAAGTTGGCATAAGGGGCGGGAATTGGGGAGAGGGTTTCAAAGAGGCGTAGGCGGAGTTGACTGTTTTTTTTTTCTAATTAAAAATGAATTCAAGAGAACAAGACCTTTGGCAAGCCGGTGAAAGAAGACTGATAAAAGGCACTGTTTACCACATTCGTAACTTCAACAGCGCTCCTCCTTTTAATCCTTACGACTACAGGTTCATGCTAAAGCCCGTCACAATAGGGGGAAAACAGTACGACCACATTTGGGTCCCTGGCCACAGCTTTCTAGACTCTCGTGTGAACCAAGGTGAACAGCTTTCCTTTACTGCCTTTGTCACAACCTACTACGGAAAAAACGGTAAACAGCGCGTTGGTTTAAGGGCTGGATTCAGACCTTCTCATAGTTGAAGTCTCCCTTTACCTAAAAACCCCACCTCTCTCCACCAGCCTTGAAGTTAAACATTAGTAGGCCCACTTTTTGGCTAAACAGCACGTCTAATGAGTCCATGTCAACCTCTTTAAGGGGTGGAGGAGACGGGTCTTGCTTTTTTTCGAGAAAGTCGTCGTAAAACTTAATGAGGAGCTGTTGGGCATTACTTTTGGGAAGCTTTTCCATAACTAATAATTATAATGGCAGACCTTTGGATTAAGTTTTGGGCGTCCGAGAAAGGAAAAAAGCTGTTTCTCGAGCACCCCGAGTACACCCGAAAACGGGACTTTAAAAGCGCTAGAACAAGGAGCGGTTAGAGGTGGCTTCGAACAGCCTAGTTTACCGTGTTTTACAAAGAGGAGTGGGGAAAAGAAGATGAAGGAGGCTAGTTTTACTTGGAAGGGGAAGAAGGGTTTTCACGGCCGCCTCCTGAGAGTTGGTTCAACTGAGTTTAAACTGTCTTTCGAACACACAAAAGCCATCCTACAGAGCAGAGTGTACCAGGGGCTGTTGTTATCGGGTAGAGAGTACCAGAGGCTGTTGTTGTGGCTAAAAAGTAGAGTGTACAAAAAGCTGTTGTTGTGGCTGAAGAGGTGAAGAAGGTGTCGTTTTGTTGTATTAGTTGATTAATAATTCATTCCTACACAGCAACCGGAAACACGTGCGGGTTAGCCTTCCTTACAAACTTGAACTGTTTGTCTGCCAACAGGCCAGTCGCAGAACAGCTTTCATACAGCCTTTCTAAATCTTCAACAGCTGCCCTCACATCCTCTTCTGACGGCACACCCCCCTCTACAACGTTGTAAATCACCACCGTAATAGTCATGTGCTCCTTTGGGTGTCTCTTGTGTGGCCCTGTAAATTCCCGCTGTTCTGATTCACCACGGTCTCCTAGGGAAACACGAGCCGCAGAAGACTTTCCTGCTTCTCTCCTCCTTTCCAACCTTTCCATTTTCTTTGCTTTTCTCAGTGAAATTGCTGATTCGTACTTGTTTTTTGTAGCGCTACCACCTCCTTTTGCATAACTACGTCCCTTTCCACAATAATGTCCTGAAAACAGACCTGCCGCCTATGCCGTAGACATGCCAAGAGAGTCGTCAACACTTGCTCCTGCAGCTAAAGCCCCTACCCCACTATGAACAACCCCTCCACAAATTTTGAAATCAGGAGAAGGTTTTTTGCCTAACTACAAACCAGACCTAGTAACGGGCTTCTGACAGCGCGGAATTTGGACTGTCATGAGAACATTGAACCGTGACTCCATGCTGCGGATCCCAATAACAGACGAGGTAGCTAGCCCCTCAGCCTCTGCCTCTTCCCTTTCTTCCTCTGTCTCGACCTGCGCTTTCCCAACAGCATGGGAGGTAGCTGTTGCCCGTAGCCACCGAGACTTGTGGAAAAGCTTCTTCCGCCCCTCCCCGTCACACGTCTAAGTAGTGCCCTGTGTCGTGCAGAGTAGAATGACGTTTTTCGGGTCCTTTTCGTCGTTCGTTGCGTAGCTGTACATTTCAGGGACAAACTACGACTCTTCTGGAAGGAAGGTGGTCTAAAACCGAATAGAAACTTCGTTGTCCAGTTCTGAGCTAAATAAACCAGCTGTTTTAAGGTAGTCTCCCAGTGTCTGTGGGTCCCCGCTGTCAGGAATCAGCGCAACGTCGTCTGCTTTGACCTTGCCCAGCTTCTCGTTGTAGTTTTGCGGCCGAACTGTGTAAAACAGCTCTCCTTCTTTGCCAACAAGGCGGACGTCTGTAATGTTTGGCCCGTAACAGCTTAAAAACCCAGGTGCTACGACCCCGCGCTAGGCGTCTTCCCAGCTCACCTACGTAACACAGTACCCACTAGGAACAGCAGAAGAAAGCTGTTTCATAATCTAGGCAGGGGTTGGGGTTTTTTCCTTTTCCTCCTTTTCTCTCTCTACCTGGTTTAACAGCGCAACTGATTTGTTTAATTCAGCCACCTGCTACATAAGTTGCTGGTTAAGGGTAGTTGACATGTTTTAATTTAATGTTTTGACAAAAAAAATAATGGAATTTGGAGTTGGTTTAAACAGGACTCTGGAAGATGCAGTAGTTGAATATATTAATTGGGATTACTTTTACGAAAGGCTTGGGGACTACATTGAGCGGTCTGTGCCAGAAGGAATGAGCATAGGGTAGTTTTTAAGGGAAAACAGGGCCGAAATTATGAAGGGGTTTCGAACAGCCTTTATGAAGAAGATTCCAAACGAGTTTATTGGTGTTGTTGAAGAGACGTTAGATGGTTACATTAGAGACTACGAATCAGACTGAATTAAAAAAAATGGAACAGAAAGCTGTTGTAGATTTTTTGGTCGACGCTGTGGACTCCACATTCGAGGGTATGGTTTCTTGGAAATTAATGGATTTTTACAACTAGCTTGAAGACAATCTTGAGAGTGACTTGAGAGAGTTTAAAGAGTTTAAGGAGAAAAAGCTGTTTATTAAGGAAAACAAGGAGAAGATAATGGAAGCTGTAGAGGCAATTATATTAAAGAAGTTCCGAAAAAGGATAATGGCGGGCATAGAAAGAGAGCTTAACTATTTTATTGATATTACTCACGACTGAATAATCTCGTGCACGGGCTTTCCCAGGTACTTCATTGCAGAAATCATTGAGGCAGAACCCTTACTCTTCCCATCCCAGACAATAAGAAGGTGTGTTCCATAGTCAGCCATTTGCCTGTTCCGAATAGGCCCAGCTGCCCTGCCGAATTTTTCCCATTCTGGCTTGAACACTGTTTGGGGGGTATCTTTGAACTGCTGACTAAGCAAAATGTCTGGTCCTCTACATCCTCCGTGGACAATCTCCTCAGGTTTCTCTCCCCAGAGCTCCTAGACAAGCTGTTGTGCATTTTCTGGGACGCTGGTAATGTTTCGACTTCCTGCAACAATAAGCCGCATAATTATGAAATAGTTTGATAATTGGTTGAAGTTCGGTAGTTGGGTGGTCTGTTGGTGTGCTGGAGTAGAAGTTACGAAAATACTGTTTGGAGAAGAGTACCCTGGTATTGGGTGTGTACTTGGAACAGCTGGTTTTTTGAGTTTTTACGCACAGGCTGGAGATTTAATCAGGTCATTCATATACGGTTTATATTTAAGTTAAACGAGACTATTTCTTCTCATCCTCCTTCTTCTACACCTTCACGTTGACATTAGTTCCAGAGTAGTTAGTCCTGTTCATAGGTGGAAAAGGAGTGCCAAACGGACGTTCTTCCCAGCACTTTAGAGCGGCCAAGTGCATTGCCCACTCAATATTCGTTGATTCAATAGGACTAAAATTTCGGGTTAGAGAGCCGCGCAGGCCAGGAGTTTGAACAGCCGCGTTTTTAGCAGCCTTTTCCCACAAGTCTCGTAGTGCTTGGCAGCCGGTTACTTTTTCTTCTTCCATTCTGTTGTAGTTTAGCGTTGTGTAAAGTAGGCCGTGAGTCAAATTAAACGAAACAAGCGCAACAACACAAAATAAAAACACGTCTCTCATAATTGAAAAAAAAAGAATGGACTCTTTCCCTCCCCTTCCACACGAGCTTGCAACCTAGGTAACACTTATTACTTGGGGGAGAAAAGGATAGCGCATTTGTAGAGTGGGTGAAAAAGAGTACAAGGCTACGGAGACCCAGGTAAAGTTTATCGAAGAGCTGTTTGAACAGCGAAGAATGGAAAAGAAGCTGTTAAAGGGAGAGCTAGAGTGGGCATGGCTGTTCAGATTTGAGGGTTACAAGGACCCCGTCCAGGGTTACCAATGGCTAGAGTGTATTACAATGAACCGGGACGTGCCTTCTGTAGGGGTTTTTAAAGGGGAAAAATTCGACGCGGCAGAATTTGACCTTTTAAGCTGTTCCATTATTCTCTACAATGCCGATGGAAAAAAAATTTCCATTCCATTTTCAAATTTTTTTTCTTCGGTAAAAACGCCGAAAAATTCTCAAGATGATGATGAGTGATAAGCCTATTCCCCCAACTGTCTTGGACTTGTGGGCTTACATGAGCCCCTTGTCAGCGTTTTGGTGTGCGTGTGCTTTACTGGGGACTGCCTAAACAGCTTTTTTATTGTCTTACCCGCTGCCCATCATCATCACCCTCACCTTTGGATTTGTTGGAGATATTCGTGTCGCTCTTCTTGTTAGCAGCTGTGTTTGTGCTGTTTCTTTGTACTATGAAACAGCTTTTCTTTACTTGTTATGTGCGGAGGTGATTATGCTGGTGGGCTACACGATGTTTAAAGAGTTTTTAGTGGGTATTTAGGTGGATAAGGGCTGTTTTTTCTCGGCTAAAGTGGTGCTGAAGGGTGGTGTTCCGATGATTACTGAATATGTGTGTGAAGATGGTGTTGAGTGGAAAGTGGTTGCGGTGGTTCCAAGAGATGAGCTGTTACGTGATTTTGAGGGGTCTCGGGTGATGTTTTCAGTTTACAGGGCGGGTGATATGCTTGTGCCGTAGCCTTACACTGTTTTGGTTTAGAATCAGCTTCCCTGAAGAAACGACAGCTTCACTCCCTGCCACTTGCACGCACTAATAAACCTGTCTAGCCCCCGAACATTTCCGTGGTACTTTACGACCATGTCCATGACGAGCTACCCCCTGCTCTCCCCCGTTTCAGTGCAGTTCTCGTCGTCTGCACGCTCCAGGCACCTGTCCATAACAGCTAGCGTGTGAATGTGGCGCTTTTCTGGCAAAATAACCTCTACTCTTAGGACTGGGAAGGCCTGCATCATAGCGACAAACAGGTGCTCGTGTGCTTTATCCCTGTCGCGGCCGTCATGGCAGCACCCTGTAACAGCCACTTTGCCCTCCTGTTGCCTTAGAGTGGAAAGGACGTCCCCCACAAACCCTAAAGCAGGCTGTTTAAACCCTGCCTCGTCATATAGGTAGTCGTCTACCCGAAGAATGCTTTGAACAGCTTTTTCTTTAAGGAGCTGTTTGGCACGGTGCATTTTCCCAGCCGCGGCTAAGCCCGTTATAACGACAAGTTCTGGCATAATAATTAATTAGTTTTGAAGACCATACTAAATAAAAATGAAATACCTTTTCTTTCTCTGTTTCTTCCTTTTAGGAGCCTAGGGGGCGGCTGCCTAGACTCTCCTCACAGACGTTGACAAGCTTTGGTTTAAAGCGGGCAAAATGACGACGGGAAGGCGTGGTCCTTCAGTCCCCTAGTTGTAGTGTAGTGGAGGATACTGTTACAGCTAGAGTGTTAACAGCGCATGGTGCTTGAATAAGGGAAACAGCCCCCCTATTTGGGAGTGTGACGGAGATATGAGAAGTGGCTACAAGTTTGAGACTGCAGAGGTCAGCTGTGAGGGCTACAGCTATGCAGGAGACCCTAGAGCACTGGATGGAAGCTGTTCTTTGCAGTACTCCCTGGGGAGAGACAGAGAACAGCTCTTCTACCAAGAAATAAAGAAGGACGGGGTGGGAGAGTACCTCGTTTTACTCGCTGTTGTGCTCGTCGTTCTACTCCTGATTATCTGGTTTTGTTGGCCAGAACCGCCAAGGACTGTTCCGTACGCCACTGCAGTGCCCCCGCCACCAAATTACTGGTACACACCAACTTATAGAAGGCCTGTTTCCCCTCCAGCGTATCGACCCCCTCGTAGGTCTGTTTCTCCTACACCCAAAACTGTTTACGCGCAAACAGTAGAAAGAACAAACTAGCCAAAAACTAAAACAGAACATGTTTACGCCCCAACAGTAGACAGAACAGCCTCTTCTTCCTCAAGTAATGTAGCCAAAACAGTAGACAGAACAGCCGGAAAAAGTAACTGGTCAACCGTAGGAAATGTAGCCTCTTCCGTCATCCCAAAAAGTAGCAGTAAAACCTACGCAACAACAACGAGCCGGTGAACAGCTCATACTTAAAATAATGCGAATTTTTCTTCTCCTTTTGTTGTTGCCCGTGTTTCCCGTGTCTGCATTGTCCCTTTCTGAAAAAGAGTTAAATGACAAGTTTCTCGAGAAAATGAAGTGTAATGAGTACTGTTTTAACCGGCTTCGTGACTCTTTGCTTAACCCGGTAGAAATTAGTAAGGAAAAGGCTGTGTACCAGATTCCACATCCAGTTTCAAGTGTTGAGTTTAGCTGTGCAAAAAAGCTTGGAGGAGACGTGTTTCGTACCAACGAACAAGAAATGCTGTTCAATGTGAAAGAAGAAGAAGAAGAAAAAGAATGGCCAAGGGGTTTCTTTCAACATCCCGGGTACCATGCGTGGGGGTAGTTTACCCCAACAATTAGGCCCTTAGAATACCACCACTGATCAGTTAATACAAAGAATGTCGTCAAATCTGCCAATGTAAGTTGCAACGTCTGCGTAGTGGGAAAGCATAGCGGCGAATGCGTAGAGCTCTTGTGGGTGGTCTTCGGGAAAGGCGTTCTTTCCAGGGGGCGCTGTAGTGTAGCACTGAAGCCTAAGTGTGTCGCGGAGGTAAAGGAGAAACTCTGTAAAGTCTACTCCGGCGGCCCGTAAACCCTTTGGGTAGATTTCGAGGAAGTAAAACTCTGCCTAGAACCCAGTTGGGAGACCTTTTAAGACGTTGTACTCGTACCCTTGCACGTCTACAACGAGGGCGTGGACGGGCTGTGTGATAAAGTCGCGTAAGACCACGACAGGGACTGTCTCTACAGTGGCCCTAGAAGTTACCTTTTCCACAGCCGACCCGAACCGCCCGTCCATGTAGAACTGGATTCCTGAGCTCTTCTTAGCCCCGACTGCAAACGGGAAAAGAACAGCCTTTCCTCCCTGGGGAACGGTAAGAGAAGAGCTGTTCTGCGCAACCTTACAACGGTGTGGTCCAATGCGCTCAACAGCCTTTTTCAATAGTTTTGGATTCGGCTCGAACCCAATTACGTAGAAACCACTCAAAACCGCCGCTGCAGCCTCCTCCCCGTCTGCAACCCCTACAATCACAACTGTCCGCCCCTTTCCAGGCCTTGTTAAAAAGGGTGGCACTTTCCCATTTCCAAAGCCCTACACTGCACGCTTTAAAAGGGAAGATGGCCAGTCCCGCTTCACTTCCCGGCGAAGGGTAACAGTAGGCGGTGGCGGCAAAGTTGTTACGAGTAACAGCACTATCCCTGCACAACAAAGCGCACCAAAAAGAGCTACGTGGTTCATGTAATAACTTCTGCTGTTGGTACACTGTTAACCTTCTTTCTTCGCCTGAAACCCCACTTATCACGTTCGTCATAACCTGAAAAAAATACCTGTGTGTCACCCGGAGTGATTAGGTCTATTTGGAAGCCTTTAACGCTTCTTTCTTCTAGCTAATATTCAAGGCACTCTTCACAAAAGGAATCCTTGGTATTGAGTGGGAGAGCCCGGACCTAAAACAGCCTTTTTCTCTTTACCTTACAAAAATCACAGCTGTTCGGGTGTTTTAATTCGCATACAGAATAGGCATCTATTTTGATAGATCCCGATGATGACCAGTTGCCCATAATAATTAAAAATGTTTAGTTCTGCTCAAATTTGTGCTACTGTAGATGCACTTCACAGCCTTGAAGGTTAGCCTCCCTGTTTATTGAGGTTTTTAAGATACCACAAGGAATTAGTGAATGAGAGGGAACTGTATTCGAAAAAACTTAAAATTACATTTGACACGAGAATGAAACTTATTAAAGAAGGATGTTCGCTAGAAGAGTCATACAAAACTCTACGACTAGAGCTGTTTCCGCTAATGGTCTAGCGTTTTTACTGGGAACAAAAGTTTATGCGTCTGCCCTTTCATGACAGGAAGATTGGACTAGCACTACCACGTGAAAAGTTTCATGACATCAGAACAGAAATAAAACCATGACAAGCGTGAAAGAAATGTAGGACAAGGAGCTTTGGAGATGGAAATGGTATTTAAAGCACAAGCAGGTGGAAAACTTGGATGCTCAGGCTCGCCTTCGTGGCCAGTTTGTTCTTTGGTGTGAAGAGCAGCTGGAAATGCGGGCTTCAGAGGGCCACACGAAGAGCGGCCTTCGTACTCCTCAAACAGTTGAGTTTAAGCACACTTTCCACGTGCCGCCAAGGTTTGAAAAGAACAAGTTTATGGACTGGGAAAGCCTTGTGGAGGAAGTAAAACAACAGCATAACCTAGAAAACGTAATACACAACGACAAACAAGTCACTTTTGTGCAACTCAGAAACTTAAATTAAACAATGTCAACAGTAGAAGAAGAGAACAGCAAAATTATTAGCCGCTACAAACATGCGCTGGAGATGTGGGCTTTACAATTTAAACCTTCCCGAAAACAACTGGGGGAGCTGTTTTGCAAACATTGTCGGTATTGTCTTGACACGGGAAGCGTACGTAATAACGACTACCGAGAAATAGTACAGCCGAAAAAGTATAGAGTCACAATCACGCGTACTGTTGCACCTTACCGGGAGTTTTTGGGGATAGACTTTTCAAGGGAGTTGGAACAATTGCAGGAAGAGTACAAGTTCCAAAGTGTTGAAATAAATTACAGTGGAGAAATTGAGTTTGAATGGGTTGTAGAGTTGGAAGATCGTTGAGAGGGGGGTATAATAACAGCTGTTTCTTTTAGCCATAACGAAAACAAACCCTAGCCATGTCTCGTCCGCCCATGTACCGCGATGGATTTCACCCCATGGAGGGCCGAAAAACCCCTATTCACCAGGCGTCTGTGATTTAGAATTGTCGGCTTGACAAGGCTGAGATTCAGAAGCACAAGACAATTTCTGAGTAGGCGGGGAATGCAAACGCGCGGTGGAGGGCCCTCTACCCAGGGGCCAAGTCAGACGACCTGTTTTTTACCCCCTTTGAGCAGGAGATTGTGATTACGAAGCGGACGTCTGGTGTGGCAGCCTCTAATGTAATGCATGACCCGAGCCTTTATGTGCTTCCCTCTGCTAACGTGCTTTGTGAGAGGGTTGAGGCAGGGATTGAGCCAAATTCAGAGCTTGCAAGGGCCTATGTCAGACAGTAGTGGAGGTTTGCCGGGGTGGTGAACAAGGGAGTAGACCTTGTGCAAGGAAACCACCTTCGAGGGCAAAATACTGAGTTTACTAGTATTTTAGGCGGAACGTGCCCCCTAAACAACGCGGGCTACGAGCCTATCCGTGCAGGGGACCCTGTCGTGTGGGACATGCCAGATCCTCAAAGGGACGTGATTCATAGGGAGGGGTAGCCAAAAGGAAAGCTGTTTTTCGCAACTAGGCCGTTCGATCCCTCAAACGAGGCTTTAAACAGCAGTCTTCTTAAATTATTGGATAGAGTGGATCCAGCAAATCCTTTGACTATAGCCTTAACAGAGCCCCACAGAGGGGGTGTTGGCGGGCCCCTTGCAGAGGTAAGTGTTATGAAGGCTATTGGGGTGAGACGTAAGAATGCTATGGATGCGTTTAAGAACTTTTTGCATGTTTCTCTAGGTCACTTGGACAAGCTTGAGGATGCAGTCGACCTAAATCTTAATGACAAGAAGGACTTGTAGCGTCTTTTCGCAATGTACTGGAGACTCGTTGCAGAGCAGCGCTAGAGAGTGATTGGGCGGGCCTTGACAAGCGCGGACGTGGGCGGCCAGTTTACCATTTAGGTAGGAAGCTACTGCTGTGTGGTTTGAAGGAACTGTTCTTGGATACTAAACAGCACCTATATTTTAATTAAAGGAGGAAAGCTGTTGTGGGGTGTTAGGTAAGCGTCCCAGTAGGCTGTGTAGTGTGCTGGGTAGCGCGGTTTTAGCACCTCTAAAGAGATGCCAAGGCTGTCCTTGCACATTTGCTCTTCAGACAACCTTTCTACTTCTTCTTCTGGGGAGTTTAGAAGTGCGCTCTTTTTGGGGCACAAGGTTAACCCAAAGCAAAACTTTTTGTCAGGATTATAAGATCGCTGTTTCCGTAGCCACCCTAACTAGCGAATTACTCGGCCGTCACGTAGGAGAAAGTGTTTATTGCAGCTTTTTTCGGTCCTTGGAAGAAGAATGCGACAGGCGTGCCGGTTACACAAATGAACAGCTGCCCTTGGTTCGCACCTGTACCTTAGGTCTTCATGGGAGCACCCTCCTAGCTCTGTTCCAACGCGGACCATGCATTTATGGGGGTGGCTGTTGCTGCAGTGAGCACACCTGTTAAACAATGGGAAGATGCGGACAACAGCTTCCTCTGCAACGGTTCCGTAGGGGGGTAAACAATTCGTTTCAAGGGGGGGAGAAGTGGAGAGAGAAGAAGGAGAAGCTGTTGCCCAACTCTCAACACACTCAACTTTGTAAGGGTCGTCTGCCCCGTCTGTGTTTTCAAGGAGGCCGTGTAGGAGCTAAGTACAGAGAATTTCTTTGCAGTAGAGCTAAATGTCTTTGTTTGAAGTTGCGTCAATGTGTGCAGAAGCGTAAAACCACTCTGAAATTCCCCAAAGGCACGTCCTAGTCAGCTCCCAGGCCATTTCCCACGACAGAGATAAGGTTGGGAGGGCTATGAAGTGCATGGCCCGGCGTGCAAAGCAGTACAACGAGAGGGCAAACTCTACATCTATTTCAGCCCTCTCTAACGCCCACCCCGGGAAGTTGTCGTACAAACAAACAGCCCTTCTTCCTAAAAGTTGTCGTGGCACGTGTAGTAACATACTAATTAAGTTTTGGTTCTGGTAAAATCTTATTATTAAATGGACAGCCCCACCCAGGTTTTGCTTGGCATGGTTGAGAGGTATGAGGTTCCAACAGTGCACATGGAGGCGCTGTTTGGTATTTCTGACCTGTTGAAGCGGTACCCAGACCTTTGGAGGTGGGCTACAGGGGAAGATGGGAAAGAAAAGAGCTGGGAGACAAAGTACCCACCCTTGTCTTTGACGATTGCGACCTTATTGTGCTACGACATGGTAGCAGGAGAGAAGAGGGCTGTTCCCGTGCAAACCGATGAAACAGCTCTTAAGTTAGCAGAGGCTCGGGGGAAAGCGCTAAAGGGGGTTGTTCTGGGGATTGCGACCCACTATGTCCAGGGCTTAAACGTGGCGCTGTTTAACATGAAGACAGAAGCGTAGGAAAAGGTGTTTCGGGACGTGCTTTAGCTTCCCTGGAACGTGGCGCACGCGGCGGCTTTCTAGACGTTTTTAAAGAACGGAGTGTACTGGGACCCCCCGCTCGAGGTTTTCGGAGTGTTTCGCGGAATAATTAAACAGCAGGGAGTTGCCCGGGTCCTCCTCCGCAAAAAAGACGGGGTAGAGGCTGACATAATGAACTTGCGAGAGGATGCCTTTAAAACGTACGAAAAAAAGGAGTGGTAGAAGGAAAGAGTAAAGGTAGACTTTCAAGGGCTCCTCTAGGCTCATGAACAGCTTGGTCTTTAGGTTAGCGCGTACTTGAGGGGTGCAAAGGAATTTACGTACGAGGTTGCCCCTGAAATTATTCGAATTTACCGAAAACATGGATTTGACGACGGGGGAGAGGCCCTCCGCCAACTTCGGGGAAACCTTGAGAAGGGTATTATTTCAGGGGATAGTACAACCCTCTACAATGGAGGCGGACTTTACAGGGACGAGCGGATGAAAATGAGCAGGCTTGCAGAACAGTGGGAGGACGAGGGAAGCAGAGACTTACTATGGTTCAGCTACTGGTACGAGGTTTACCTAACAGCCTCTTCTTTTTGGGGGAGGAAGGGAATTGCTAACCTGATAATTGCAATGGAAACTCTGCGTACCAAAATACCCAAAGATGTTGAAAGGTTTCGGGGAGAGGACTTGGAACCACTTAGAAAGCTGTTTTTACTAGTGGAAGGGTTTAAGGATGCCAGCAGAATTGTCGAAGAGCTGGCCGAAAACTACGAGAAAAAGCTGTTAGAGGTAAAAGCTGCAAAGGAAAGGAACAGCCAGGTGATTAGGTGGGAGCGAAACAATACTCAAAGGTGGGCTCGGGACGCTGTTGACAAGTGGTTCATGAAACAGCTTCCTTCTTTGTATGAGTTTGATTCGTACGCAGAGGACATTTTAGTAGAAACGACAGCCCCTGAAAAGCCTTACTTGAGCGGAACCGCTACATGGGACTTAGAAACCGTCCAAATGCCCCTAGAACGCCGCATTATAGAGATTTACGAAAATAGATTTAAGGTGAGTGGTGTCCACGACGAGCTAGGGTGTGGAGAGGGGAAAATAAACAGCCCTCCTTCTTCTCCTCCTCTTCGTGAGCCTTTGTGGACTCTTTTCAGCGTTAAAGACGTTTACGGAAACAAGTTAATAGACCAGAAAGTTTATGAAACAGAAAAAGAAGCTGTTGAGGCCTGGGAAAAAAAACTTACTGTTGCAGCACGCAGAGAAGATGACAATGACTAGGATAACCTCTATGAGAGTCTACAACGGGAAATTAATCCTCAACAAGAAAAAGCAGCAGAAGATTTAGCAGAAATTTTGAGGGATTAGGAAGTCAACAAAATTAATTCACCAGAAACTCTTCAACATGTCACTGAATTCTACAATAAGGTTAGAAACAGAGGAAAGCTGTCTTGAAGTGTGTTGCTCTCCAGAGGATGCGTTGTGGGGGAAAGAGGGTAAGTTTTCAGTAAACTTTACACTGTGGGTGGAAGGGGTCCCCTTGGAAGGCTCTGGGACGTGGTACCAAGAAGATTCTAACCCAGGGCTGTTTCGAACAGATCAATTCATGCGTGTTCCACTTAGTTTTGTGCTCTAGAACGGCTGCATAACAGAAGGTTTTGTCCAGTTTTTACTAAATGTTGAGGGGTAGCTGGAGTGGAGTGAGGGTGTTGTGTATAAGAGCAGACGGGCCATGACCTTAATAAATGACGAAAAATGCTGTTGAACAACGGAACCTGTGTAGGGCTTGACACAATTCCCCCGTTTTTGCCTGCTTCATTACTTTTTGCAGTATTTGGTATTTTTATTCCCTGGGCAGTAATTTACCTTCCAAATACAGTAACAGCTTTAAAAGATGAACCAGATAGA
Organism: Euplotes weissei; assembly: GCA_021440005.1. NCBI lineage: Eukaryota > Ciliophora > Spirotrichea > Euplotida > Euplotidae > Euplotes > Euplotes weissei. Next base: position 46,247 of record JAGYYQ010000001.1, read on the forward strand.
GAAGAGAAAAGGGTTAGGCGAAAAAGGAGCAAAGTGGTATCGACTGTTGTGTCAAACTCTGCAGCGTTACGAGCAGCCGACCCGGACATTACTAAATGGACAGCGTCTCACATTGGCGTTGTTGTAATGCTGTTTTTGGCGGCAGTTGGCGGGGGAGTCTTTTTCGGGCTGTGCTTTTGTGGGGTTGTGCAGGGCCTTGGAATAGCCTTCTCGGCCGTTGCGTTTCTAACAGCTGTTTTTAACGCCGTCACTGGGCTTAACCTCTTGAGCACTGTCTTTGCAGGGGTGCACAAATTCTTTGCCTGCGTCCTTGGGGTTGGGGCAATTGTTTCAGGGGTCTTTTTAGTGGTAAATGACTACGAAAACAACGCTCTAAGCTGGGCCGTCTTGGTATTAATGCTGTTGAGCGCCTTTATGATGGGGGTAACAGTTGTTCGTAATTGGGCTATGGGAGAAGAGTCTTATTGGGGGAGCTGGACGTCTCATTACGAGAGGATGTTTTTCCTTGCGTTTGCAGTTCTTTTGGCCGGTGTTCCATTAACTGGAATTTGCACATAAATTAATTAAACATGAATTCAAACAGGAGGCTGTTAAACGCACAAAAGGAGCTTCGGGAGCACGAGTTCGAATTATTAACCCCTGCCAAGGAAGAGTACAAGAAACACACGTAGCAGGCTGAACAGCACGCTATTTAGATTACAGAGTGGCTATCCAAGTCTCAACGAATGGCTGTTCAGCTTGACTACGCCGCGGGGTAGGCGACTATTGTGTGCTACATTAAAATTCCGTTTATCCTTTCCCAAACAGCTAAAAATATAGTGAAAATTGAGACGGGGTACGAGTTTGTTGGGAAAGAACGTAGTGGAGACGAGGAAGAGAGGCAGGAAGAACCTTACTGTATTTTTGAACGGAAAACAGCTCTTTGAAAAAAAAAATCAAAACAAACTAAACAAATCCAAAAATGGCTACACCTTCCGTAAAGCGTGCCCGTGAAGATGATTTCATTCAACAGCCCACTCTTAAGTTCGCCAAAACGGAGAACAAGGCTGTTTACTACCCCTACAAGGACGTGGACTGGAAGACTGTTGACCCTTCCCGCTTCACAGCCCTGTCTTTTGTGGGCTACAACGGTTTCCCAGGCGGCTACGTTTAGATTGTGTACGAGAACGATGAGGGGTAGCTGGTTATTCCAGTGTTTCGTTCTCCAAAGATGAGGGTTCCCTTTGATGTAAAGGACGTTGACGGGAAGCCTGAAAAGCACGTGGACCTGTGTTTGTAGTTTAGTGGGTGGAAAAAGGACTAGGAGTTGGAGGGAGAAGAAGGGCTGTTTATGAAGTTTATGGAGAAAATGGACAAAATGCTGTTGGAAAAACTGGACAAGCACAAGACAGAGTGGTACCCAGGCAAAAAGAAGGACACGGACAAGAAAACGTTTGCAGAGGCTAAAAAGGTGGACATTCTAAAGCAGGGGGCTGACAAGGAGACTGGAGAGCCATACGCGCCGCACATTTAGATTAGGCTTCCAAAGTCTCCAGGAAGCACAGCTGTTCGGATTCCGCTGAAGACGCCGGTTGTGGGGAAGGATAAACCACAGCCTATTTCACACCTGCAAATCCGAAAGGGTAGCCAGGCCATTGTCGACTTTATTCCCAGGAGCTTCGCTTGTACAGCCAAGGGTTGTTCCCTCATGTTCTAGGCGACCAAGGCTGGCATCGAGCTTGGTGAAAAGAGTACTGGGGAGGCTGATGACGTTGACGAGGGGCTTTTTAACGGGCTTGTTGCAACAGCGCAGTATTCTAACAACGCACCCTAGTACGAGGAGGAAGATCAGAGCAGCCAAAATGAGGAGCATGATTAGTGAAGTAAAAAAAAAATGTGGGGGGCTAAGTGCTGATTCTTCCTAAACAGTTTCTTTTTTTTTCATTCTTTCAAACTACTTTTTTAAAGTCCCTATTAGGAAACATTATAACAGATTATATTCTTTTTAAATTGCTGAAAGCACTACCCACATTTTCAATACCGAGGTTTGTCACATTTTGTATTCATAATCGCTTAGAATTTGTCACAATAGTAAGCTTTTTCTCCTCTTCTAACATGGCCCACAAAACTAATATAACAATCACAACGGCCAGCGCAATGCTTAGCACAACCCAAACAGCGTTATGTCTAGGTGAAACTGAAACGGGCTGTTTCGGTTGTCTTAGCCTGCTTAGAAGCCTTCGTGGAGGTGGCCGTGGTCGCTCAAAACTAAAAGCTGTTTGAGTTTTTTCCTTGTCAGAAGGTTCGGAACAGCTTTCGCTCCAGGTAAAGTCGTGCGTGCAGTGTCTGTAGAGGCCCTTTTCGGCGCAGGGTAGCGGGGCAGATGACGTGGTACACTCCCAAGAACAGCTTTTCGCCTAGTTCATCCTAGGCCCCCGCCAAGCTACTGAGACAGACCGAACAGTGTGTTGTGGTCGGAGAGGGTACAGCTGGACCATTAGCTTAGTTCCTTTAGGGGGGTATAGTAGGGAGACTCTCTTCTCAACGTCTAGGGGAGACTCTGCGTCAAGCACAACAGCTGTTTCTAACACTTGAACCCTTAGCCCAAACCCTTCCTGCACAGTAGAGGGAGTCTCTTCAAGAATCCAGGTAAGTTCGTCCGTGTAAGCTAACGCAACGTCAATTCTAGAGCCCCCCTCAACGGTTTCAAAGCACAGGGGAGAAGGTGGGTCTGTCCACTCAACGTTAAGGTAAGTTTTCTGTCCACTTTTCCCGTTCCAAAAGGCCCCTAAGTTTACTTTCCCAAAGCCCTAGTCCGTCTCGTTTAAGGTATTCTGGACCTTTTTCAGCTGGAGGTGCTTTTTATCGGCGGTCGTAATTTCCTTTAGAGCGCCTCCCGAAAGCGGGGTGGCGTGGGCACTTAGAACAGCCCTCACGAGAGACTAAGGAACAAAGGCTGTTTTAGACGCCTTTCTAATTCTCTGACGCAAGGCCGCAACAGCCCTGGCCAAAAGGGGGGTTGCCATGCTGGTCCCTTGCATAAGTAGTAGCTCCTCTTCAGTATTTCCCTTGGCCCTTGCCGAGAGCAGGTAAGCCCCGGGCACAACAACCATTGGCTTTCTCCTTCCATCGTATGCGGGGCCTCTGCTGCTGAAATCGGCCAGATGAGTCGCGTCGTACTAGTGGGGGTTTAAGGTAGCCTCTTCCCTGTTGAAGTAGGCCCTCCGGTTGCGGTACTAGGAGGGCTCCATTGTAGTCCACCTATCATTCGTGTTAAAGGTAGCCCCGACACTAATCACATTTTTAGCTGTTGCAGGCGAGCCTATCCCCCTTTTCCCGTCATTTCCGTTCGCTACGAGCACAACAGCGTCCTGCTTAGCCTTCACAAACGTGTCAAACTCAAACGCGTAGGTAGAATAGTAATTTAGAGAACTTCCCCAGCTGTTGGTAAATATTCTGCTCCCCGCCTCGTACGAGGCTTCTAACAAGGGTGTGATTAAGGGTGGTAAGAGGAGGTGCTCTTCCCCCGTCGGCTAAATGTCGAAAAAGATAAGTTTAGGGCCCCTGGAGGGCTAGTCTAAACAGCCGTCCCCTGCCGCTGTCCCCGCAACGTGTGTTCCGTGGCCGTTTGGGTTGTCTTCAAAGTCGGTTTCCCAGAGTGTCCCGTTTGGGCCCCGCCAAGAGGTGCTAATAACAGCTATAACTTTCTCCTCTGTTTGGCTAAGCTGTTTTAGCTTCGCTTTAAGGTCTTCTAGAGAGTCTTTGAAAAGGTGGAAGTTAATTTTGGGCGCGTCAGGGGAGTGGAAAAGGCAGTGCCGGGTGTCTATTCCAGTGTCTAAAACAGTCACAATTTCTTCGTCTGCGGGAAAGTCAGCTATTTTGATAGTTCCAAAGGTGTGAGGCAAGGCGTAACGGTTCTAGGAAAAAGCCTGGTGCTGCGGATGAGCCCAGACTGTCTTGGGGTGGCTCAACAGCTCCTTCAGACAAGGCTTGAAGGTTTGCCCAGCTCCCTGTAGATGTAGGAGTCGTGGTTCCTCCCCGGGAAGGCTTTGCAAAGTGGCTGTCCTGCACGCCGGAAACAGCGCTGTGGTAAGCTCTGAACCCGTCAAGAAACTCTAGCTCAGTATCCCCCATGTTTTCCCACCCCGTAAGCGAAACGCTTCCTCCGGGAGGCTGTTCAGAAAGGAGGTCTACTGTACTGAGCGAACTGCTTTTCGAGAGACCCAGCTCACATTGGGCGGAAGGGGGTCTGCTAGGAGAGCTCTGTTCCTCTTCTTCCTCACCAGAACAGCCAGGTAAGTAAACTGTGGAAGTTTTTTTAGGATCTTTACGTGGTGCCGCCTCTCCAGTGTCCTCAGAACCCTCTCCCGCGCCTCCCGAGACGTCCAAAGAGGCCTGTGAAGGTGCAGGAGAAACGGCTCCTTTTCGGGAAACTGAAGAGACTGCCCAATAACAGCTGTTTGTCTTAATGGGGCTAAAAGGAGCGCGGCGGACAAGTACAGAAGAAGGAAGCATACCCTCATTTACAAATATAATTTAACAAATAAATAATTAACAGACAGTTTCTACTATAAAATGTGGCAAACTCACAATACACTAGGCTTATGGTGTAATGGCAACACGTCATTCCTTTGGGGGATGAAGATCTAGGTTCGAATCCTACGTAAGCCCACAATAATACCTCTATAGTCCAACGGATAAAGGATAGCTGTTTTTCAATCAGCAGATTCGGGTTCGATTCCCGATAGAGGTAAAAAAGCTGCTGAACGCTGGAGCTGGAGGTTCGATTCCTTCCGGGATTCCTATTAATTTAGGAAACTTGTAGTTCAATGGTAAAATCCCTGCCCGTCAAACAGCTTTTATTTTTTAATCCTCTTTGGTCTAATGATTAAGACACCCGTCTTTGAAATGGGAAATGGGAGTTCAATTCTTCCAAGAGGAATTCCTAGGTAGTACAGTGGTAGTACGACTCGTTGAGTAGACCGCGGTTCAATTCCGTGCCTGGGACAATAACCATTTTTTACACTATGTAATGTCTTCTAAAAAGTCTTCTACGTTTTTTTCTACAGGAAAGGGGGAGGGAGGCACCTAAAAAGTGGTGCAAGGGAACGGGAGCACTCTAACGGAAATTATGGGAAGAAGGTTAGGAGGAGGAGGCTGTTTTTCTTCCCTTATAATCATGTCAATCATACACTCTCCAAACTTTAGCGTACTTTTTGTTGTAGGGAGCGCTCGGTACCACGCTGCAAAGGATGGAGCTGTTAAGGCTTCAAGCTCTTCAGCCCTACTCATAATACGCTTTCTTATTAATTTTTTACTCATCGAAGCCTTAGTACCAGGTGGAGGGTTGACTCCTTTTGAACGTTGTAATCTGAAAGGGTCCTTGAATCTTCAAGCTGTTTCCCCGCATAAATAAGCCGCTGCTAGTCTGGTGGAATACCCTCCTTGTCCTAGATTTTTCCCTTAACAGCTTCAATTGTGTCTTGGGGCTCTACTTCAAGCGTTATAGTCTTCCCGGTAAGCGTTTTCACAAAGACTTGCATTTTCTTTTTTAGTTTCCTGTTCTTCGGCTGGTGTTGTTATAACAATTAGCTCTTTTTTAAATCATAAAAAACAGATAAATGAAGCTGGTTTGTGCAATAGACGTGGGCATTTATAATGTAGGGTTTGCTGTTTGGCCAATTGTGTAGCGGGATGGAAAGTGGACTAGACCAGCAGGAAAAGTACCGTACGTGGAAAGGAGTACCTTTTTAGTTAGAAAAGATGGGCGGCTTTACACAGAGTTTGAAGAGAAGCACGCAGAGGAGTTGGTGGAAGGGTGGATATTTGACCGGTGGCATAGGTGGTTTAAAAGGAGTAGTTTAGTCCTTGTAGAGCGGCAGATAAGCTTGTCGGGCAAAGATAGGGGGTGCCTTGTGGTAGAGAGAGTCCTTTGCGCGCTGTTCAGGGCCCTCCAACAGTTTTGTGGTGGTCCCCCTTACTTGGCTGTTAGCGCTTAGAGGTGGAAAAGGGCTCTGCAGATTAAGATTGGGGGCCACAAAAAGACGGCAAAGAAGGCGGCCTAGCACAAGGCGAACAAGATAAAGGACGTAGAAATGTACTAGGAATTAATAGGCTCAACAGCTCCCCTTACAAAGGAGTGGGGCACGAAAATTGACGACATGTGTGACGCGGCCCTAATTGGGTACTTTGGGACCGAACACTTTGAAGCGCTTGTGGGAGAGGCTGCCATTTCGTCCCACCACACCCACTAGTTTGGCACGAAGACAATTACTCTGGACAGGAGAATGCTCCCTAACCCGTCCTGGCAGGCTTTAGAACAGTAGCAGGGAAGGATAACTTTAACGTGCCAGCAACAGCTTGGCTACTTAAAAATGACCCGGGCTGAAAAGTACGCGAAAAAGGCCGCCTCGAAAAAGAGAAAACGAACCAAAACTTAAATTAAACATGGACAAGCTGTTACGTGAACGAGAAAAAATTCTAGTTAGCTCCTTAGGAAAGGAAAATACGGGACAACAAACAATGATTGAGCTGTTAGAAACCCAATTCTGGCACAGTTTTCCCTAGGCAAAAGTGTTTGGAGGCGGACAAGTAGCCGAACTGTCTTATGATTTAATTGCACCCGCTGAAATGACCTACACTACGGAAAGAGCTGTTGCAGGAGCTGTTGCAGCCAAATTAGGATTCCATTACTGGTACTGGAACAAGCCAAACCAAAGACTTACCTTCAACAGATTTGTCAAACTAAATAAAAACGAAGATGGAACAGCTCCGTGAACAGCTTAGTAATGAAACCGATGAACTTGTGCGCGGCTTTTTAGAAAACGAAGAAGAGGAAAAAGATAAAGATTTTGACGCGAAAGAGTACCTTTTGTAGCATCTAGAACCTAAACCTACTCTTGGAAAATCTATCCTTGTGTATAGAAATGGAACTGCCGGAATAATAATTGAACGCATGGTTTGTTTACCTGAGGGGGTGACAGTGGAGGCTGTTTATGATGTGTGTTCTGAGATCTAGTAAGAATTAGGGTTTTACATATGGCACAAGGTGTGTCCCAGACGTGTGTCGTTTTATGAGTGTACAAGTCTCCGTGAACAAACCTGAAAATAAACATGGAAGACCTTTGTTTCCACCTTAGTCTTGAGAACAAAGAGCTTGAGTATGAGTTTTTAATGAAAGAAGAAAGGAAAGAAAGAGGGGAAGAAGAAGAGGATGAGGAAGATTTTGATGTGGAAGGGTTTATTTTAAAGGCTCTGGAAGTTGAGGAAAGTACTGTTAAGGAAAACTATGTGTATCCACGTGGGGATGCAATAATAATTCACCGCCTAATTACCCTACCTAAAAGGGTATCAGAGACGACTCTTTACGATGTGTGTGAGAAGATTACATATGGGTTAAAGTTTAACTAGTGGGAATAGGTGACTGGTACACATGTGCTGTTCAAGAAATGGATGTATTGATTATAACAGCCTTCTCCTTTTTTTGTTTTTCTTTCATAAATTGTAAATGAGACTACTTTTCCTCTTACTATTCGCTGTTGGTGTTATTCCAGTGCAAGGGTTAGAGCTGTTGTCTGTGTAGAGAGGGAGCTGGACAGTCCGTCTCCTCTACAATGAAACAGCCTTAGACTAGTCTTAGTTTTAGATGGTCCGGGTGAACCAGACGACGTAGGAAATCTGGTTTATGGCGGTTTGGTCCATTACAGAGCCAACAGCTGTTTTTTGGGGGTGTAGAATAGAGTCTACGAGGCCAATTGTAGTGGGGCCAAGAGGCTGTTCTGACACGGAAAACTTGTAGGCGGCCTTAGACAGCGCAAACTGTTTAAGTGGTAGCGTAGAGGCTGAGGAGAGGCTTAACCTGTTCCTTTAGACGTGGTAGCTGGACGCCTTTTCTGCAGAGTGCTAGCTTCAAGGGGTTTCAGAGGGAGATGTGAGACTTTGCACAGGCCCGCTAAGGCTTAGCTAGGACAACCGTGACTCGTTTATCCCTCTCCTGTCTCCTACTTAGGCTGACCTGTTGTCTGCGCGGTACTTTTTCGTAGACTCTTACTTGGGCCCCTACTGTGCTTCCCCTACAGTGATTTAGGTCCCAATGAAGCGCCCTAGCCTCCGTATAGTGACGGGCTGTTTGGGGGAAGACGGGTTTCCCTTTGACGGGTCCTACGAGGTGTTTGGAAACGACCCTTACGCAGACCGAATTGTAGACGTGTGGAAAGTGTTTTAGAACAGCGCTCTCCCTACATTTCGGTTTCTCCTGAAGCGGTTTGGGAGCCCGCTTTCGACGTCTGTTAACTTTAAGCTGTTTTTCGCGGTCTAGCTAGGCGCCAACACAGGGGACGGCTACTTTGACTACTGGTTTGAGTCTAATGAGACCTTCACAAACATTTCTCCGTAGGGTGTTTTTGGAGGCGCTGACTGGCTTCAAACCTTGGACTTGACTGGGGCAACAGCCTATGCGTTTACAGGGGTTGGGAACGGGACGGGAAGCTGCACAGCTACCCTAGAAATCGAGCCAGAGACCCTTTACTAGCTGGAGCCTGTTTTCCCCCCTGGAGCGAGTGACTACTACTTGAATAAGTTTCCCCGAGTCGAGTGGAAAGACAGAGTTTGTGGTATTTTTTTCGGAAGAGCAGACGAGAACTTGTTGGAGGTGTTAGAGTACTGCCCAGAAGGTGATAAGTGTGGCGGTCAAATCTCTTACACACACCCTGAGTACCCCGACTTGCCAGTATTTGTCCCGGAAGACCTAACCCTGCAGTACCGGTTCGACTGCAATGAGTTTTACCCGCAAAACACGACCTTTTTAGACTACGGCCAAGACGGTACAGTGGGGAGGACAGAAAGGCAGAGAATGGACGTTGATAGGGAGCTCTGTTTTGCGCCCTTTGTAGTGAACTAGCTGATTACGGACGCTCTAAGGCCTAACGAGAGGTATATTTAGTGCTAGAAGAGGGGTGGCTACGTGTTTGGGAGGGCAAGGGCTGTTTGTGCTAAGCCTATAACGACCTAGATAGAGTGTAGACTAGGGTGGATTTACTTTGACTAGCGCTGTTTTTACAAGTTTTCGCCGACGACGGAGAACAGGTTCCTTTCTAGCCTCGAGCTTGCAGACTCTACGTGCGAGGAGCTGTTTAGTTCTGCTGTTAGTTTAGTCCAGGTAGACTAGTACACGGAGACCTGGCTACTAGACGACTTTTTGTACTGGAAAACGGACCCAGATAACCCCGCCTCGTACCGTATTCCTGACCCAGACTCTCCTAGGGGTGACTGTATTTGCTTTTCAACAGCTACCCTGCTTAGAAGCCGGTGTGCGTGCTAGGAAGAGCATTTCCCAGTGTGCTACTACCCTATTGACGCGGAAGACGTTGTAGTGCCCTACTAGGACGTTTTAGTGTCGCTCCAAACAGCTAGTGTCTGGCAAAAGGGCTAGGAAGGGCCCGAATTTGGCGGTTTTTAGGCAAGCTGTTAGTGTTTTGACGGGTGGACTGGGAAAAACTGTGAGAGGGCGACTTGTCCACTAAGTAGGCTGATTGTAGACGACGAATACTTAAGCGAGTCAGCCTTGTCCAAACAGCTTACCCTTGCCTTCTTTTCGAGGTGTTATTAGAACTCTAGAGGGGCCTGCTTTAACGGCCAGCCTCGTGTTTGCTAGTGTAATTACGGGTACGGCCCTAGCGCAAGTATTATGCCGTCTTTGCCGCTGTTGTACGAGTTTAAGGACTGGCCTTGTGTTTGCCCTGCAGGAACAGGGACGTCTGGGTAGTTTTCCATTAACGGGTAGATATTTAACAGCTCTTAGGTTATTTATTTGCCATGCTCGGGACTTTAGCATGGAAGCTGTTTGGCGGCCAATACAACGTCAACCTTGGACGCGGTGTGTGATAGTATTGACCGGGAAAATGTAAACCCGTCTTTGCCAATTTCAGAAGAGCCAGTGTACGACGGAAAAGCAACCTCTTGTATGCGCCCTTTGTAGCCGTGGCAGGGGCACACGATAAATGGCCCTATTGTGAGTAACCTGTGCAACTCTTAGGGAACGTGCTGTCCGTTTGGCCAAAACGAGGCAAACCCTGACGTGGGGAACTTGTACGATAACGTGTGTTTTGACCTGTTTGGGGTGCCCTAGCAGGGGTGCTAGTGTGAGCTTGGGTGGGGTGGTGAAGCGTGTACTTGCCCAATTCTCTTCGACGTGGCCTCTGGAAGGCTTTAGAGGGAGGACACAAGCTTAGGGGCTGTTGTAGTAGACTTGGGAGAGACCTTACTAGTGACGCAGGTCAACACAACCTCTACGTTTGGAATAGGAGGAGGCGGTTGTAATGTCCTTCGAGTAGAGCTGTCAAATGAGCCTGGTAGGTCGGTAGAGTCGGTGGTTTGTACCCTAAACACGACCCTTTAGACAGTGTGGAACTGTTAGGAGCCCGAAACAGCCTTAGCCTTTCGATTTTTGGTCATTTTCCCCATTACGACTTCCTCTGTGGACTTGACGGACTGTATTGTGAAGGCTTGGACTGGACCATTTTTTTACTACTGTGGAGAGCCTTCTCATGTAAACGAGTTTGCAGGGAGGTTTTACGACATTTCTGCGTGGAGAGGGGTTTAGTTTAACCTAATGCAGTAGTTTGTGTACGTGGCGAACTAGGGGTGTACTCCTTCAACTTGTATGTGTAATTCAGAGTGGGATGGAGAGAAGTGTAAGTGGGGGGCTAGCTCAATTCGGTAGACAGAAAATGCTGAAACGGGCTAGTTAACGTGGAGTAAAGTGTTGTGCGGGGAGACTGTTCTAGTGCCCGTCTTAGAGAACCCTGTGAGGGGGAGGGGAGAATTAGGCGAGACAGGGTGTGACTGTAACCCCATTTCTAATGTCGACCCAACAGGCTTTGTCGGCCGCACGACAGAGAGGTTTGTAGGGAACGCTTGTGAGTGTGTGGACGTGTTTGTGCCAGAGCTAAACGATGTGGTAGTCTGTGCAGGCCATGGAGAGTGTTAGGCTGTTGATTTGCCCATGGGAAGGTGCGAGCTAGACTTCAACGACTACCTTGCGGACAGCCTCTCAAATCCTTTCGTAAGGGTGACTGGGTTTGCTGACAGAGACATTACTCTAACATTAGAACAGCCTGGGTACTTTATTGCCCCCGCCTAGGACACCTTAACCCCAACAGCCTCTCCTACAACCCCCACGTTATCACCAACTGTTAGTCCAACCTTTCCACCGACTCCTCCAACCCTTTCACCAACAGCCAGTCCAACAACTAGTCCAACAACCAGTCCAACAGCTAGTCCTACATTCCCAACGGAGCCTCTTGTGTTGTACGCTGGGCCGCTAGCCTAGTTGGGCGACCTAGTAGGCACCTCGACAAGGGGAAACTTAAATGCGCTTTGTGGGGCTACCCCTGCACTGTGTCCTTCTAATTCTGCCTGTATGTTTATTTCTATTTCAGGAAGCCCAGTGACAAGCTGTTGGAGCACTTTAGGGGTTTCTGTAGCGGCAGAGATTGTGGGCCCAACAGGGACAGCTTTAGCCGTGAATTAGGCAGACTTGGCGGACGGGTCTATCCTGGTAGACTTTTTAACAGCTGGTGTTTTGCCAGTGGGGCCAACACAGAGCTAGTGGTGGTCTGGAACAACGTCTGCCCTGGCGCACTCAGGGTTAGACTGTTTAGGGTGGACTTCGTAGTCTATTGTTTAGTAGGGCACTCTAGGAAGCCGTGACGACACTGATTCGCGGTGGGTAGACGACTTTTCCACGAGCTGTAACCAGTAGTACGCAACAGTCTGTGCCTGCCAGGGAAGTCCGCCTACCCAAGCTCCAACAGCCTCTCCTTCTTAGTCTCCTACACCGTCTCCCACTCTTCCAACAGCCTCTCCAACTCCCCCTACGTCATCTCCAACCATAGCCCCCACTGTAGGCCTCCCTGACAGGGTTGTGCTGTACGAAAACACCCCTACAATGGGCTTTATTTAGCCTACAACGTCGCCTGTTCCAGACGTCCGAACAAACTTAAATGCTTTTTGTACTGCAACGTAGCCTTCGTAGTGCACTGGGAGCAGCTTCTTGTTCGTTTCCGTGACAGGGAGCACTGCAGGGAGCGTCCACACAGCTTTGGGCCTTCCAGCGTCTGCTCCAGTAGTTGGGCCGACAGATATTGAGATAGCCTCTTCGAATGGAGACTTGTTTGACGGGTCTATTAGTGTTACGCTGTAGTCTGCAGGGATCCTTTCTGGGGCAGTGTTGTGGTGGACTGGAACAGATACTGACGGGAGTGAGAGTATTAACTTTTGTACGTCGTGGACAACAGCAAGTGGAGCTGTTGACGGGACAGTTGGGTAGAGCGATGCAACAAATTTTCGGTGGACTGACGTGGATAGCTTTCACCCGTGCGATTAGGACCTGGCTACTGTGTGTGCCTGTATGGCGGGCAGTCCAACCTCTTCCCCAACCGCCTCTCCAACCGTCCCAACAGCTTCTCCCACGTTAACTGACGCTCCAACAGCTTCTCCTACTCCCTTTGTTTAGCCTGACCCGGGGTTGGTGCTTTACAGGGCGGCTGCCGGGGCTACTTTTACGGCAGATGGTGTGTTAGACTCTGTGGATTATTGTCCCTCTCAAACTGAAAATGCGCCGCCAACAGGATTAGGGCTGTTTACCCCAGGTGCAGAGTTCGTGCCGATTTGGTGGACTGACCTGGTGTACTTAGAGTGGTCCTCAAACGCCACCTTCACAAGGAACGTCAGCAGGTGCAATCCTGCGTACTAGGCCTAGCCCCCCGGGAGCGCCTTAGAGGACGGGCCCTGTCCATTTTTAGACTCGTGTGGGGTCCTCACAAACCTCGACCCCGCGAGCTGGACAGCCTCCCTCTTAGCGCACGACTGGCCAGACCTTAGAGGCTGCGTTGTCTCCTACTCGGAGGAGGTCCGAACAGACGTCGGGTCACTCCTCAGCGGAGAGGGCTACTCGTCCGTACAGGCGCAATGTGTCCCCTCCGCCGTCGCCTCTGGTACTGCCCCCGCCATTACCAATCAGTTCATCTCCTTTGGCGTCATCTAGTGCAACTCTTTCATAGACCGGACAATCAATTGCGCGCTGTTTTTGTTGGTCCCCGCGTACTCTCTTCAGTGCGCCCAAGAGCCCATCTAGTGCTTCGACTTTGACGTAGGAAAGTTTTTCGGAGGGTTCGACCAACAGCACCCTCTCGTTAAGTTCGCAACAGTCCCCCGAGACCGTTGGGAGCTCGACAAGCAGTACAAGATGATAGCCAGCACAGTAAACAACCTTTTCTACTCGGTAAAGGGCGCCCCAATCGACCCCCTTACCCAGGAGCTGATTTGGAACGACTACATTTAGAGCTGGGTAGACTCTGCCGGAGACATTACTACAACAGCCATTGAAATAAAGACAGGAGACAGCCGCCTACAAAACCACACGCTAGTCTCTGACCTAGTCTAGGGCCGCCCAACCATCTACGTAAACCAAGAGGGAGAGTGGCAGTTAGACGCTGTTTGGGGAACTGATAACTAGGCCGCTGCAAACGAGTGTGTAGACGGGGTAACAGCCTCTTGCTATGGCCTAACGTACACGGCTGTTTCTTCTGCCCCCTTAAAGCTCCCTGGGCTGTGGCAGGCTGTTCAGCTAGAACCTGACAGCTACATTCTAACAGTCCAAATTAACACGCGGTTTACGGGAGACGTAACAGGGGTTGAACTGTATAACTAGAACGGCGGCCTTTGTGGGTCCCTGTTACGGCCAATAACCCTTGGAGAAACCGTCTACTTTAGCTGTGTCTCAACGTACGGTAGCACACCGGTTAATGGGACGCTTATGTGGGTGCGGTACCTCGGGGTTTAGCCAATTTGGGACATTCCTTAGACAGTTTTAGGGCTAGGCGGGGAGCCAACCGATGACGTGGCGGCTGTTTTGTAGGCTGGGACAGACTTTACCTTTGGAGGAAGCTTTAATACCGTTCTAACAGCCTTCTATGGTGCGTGGAATTTAATGGCAACAACGTGGACGGAGCTGTTTGGGCTCTCTTAGCCGGGCGCCCTTCCAAAGCCTGCTTGGCCGTAGCGTGACGGGACGCTGGCAGGGTTTAGCTTAGTAGACTTTGCGCAGTACAACGTGACAGTGGCCTAGGGAAGCCCTGTTCTGGCCGGAGCAACAGCCTGGGACAACATTACAAACAGCATCCTTCTTAACTTTACGTACCCATTTAACTTCCCCTTAGCCAACTCTTTAGGCCCTGAAGTAGAGACTACAGCGATTGACTATTCGAACTAGACACACTTAGACTTTTTGTACGGTGTTTGGAGTACTCACTTAGCCCCTAGATAGTGTGGTGGGGACGATTCCTAGTGCTAGCAGTTTGGAAGGGGCCGCTGCACATTTCCTGTCGTGGACGCCTTTAAGTAGGCTTGGTGGCAAGGAGAAGACCCCTACGCAGCCCCCTATGTGTTCTAGGGTAACGAGGGAGGGTGCAGGTGCTTTAACGAGTTTTCTAGGGGCTTTTGGGACCTTATTTAGGCCTGTAGAACGTGTGAGGCGGGGTACGGGCCAGCTACTTTGGACGAGTGGTCCAGAACCATTTAGTACTCGGAGCTGTTTAACCCGCTGTTCGACCCGACCTAGTTCCCGTTTAACTAGGACTTTACGGGTGATCCGGACAAGTTTTGGGCAGAAATTGCTTGTAGGCTTCCCTACGCAAAGGATCCGCTCATTTCTTCCCTGCAAGATATTACCCTGTGCGCGGGCCACGGCAACATTACTACTTATACTCTCACAAACACTACTTTTACGACGAAAGTGTTTTAGGACTCCTTTGGAAGAAACGCTGTTCCGCTTTGCACTGCCCTGAGCACCCAAACAGACCAAAACGAAGTAAGAGAGTGGTAGTTGTAGTCTGAAAATATTACGGACGCATCGAACCTCTTGTACGTGTCTGGAAATGAAATGGCAACAGTCGTTAATGGAGCCCTCTACTTTGGCAACGGGACAGAGCTTTGTGCTTTACAGTCGTGTGAACAGCGTTGGCCTTCAGCTCCCTTATGCACCTACAACTGTGCTAGTGAAGAAGTTAGAGTGTTGTGTGTTAACCCAACGCTGTTTAGCTACGAGGCGATGAATTGGAGACAAAATGGACAAGTTGTAGAGTTGAATCCTATTGAATCTACTGTTTTTCTCGCATACTTTTAAATAAAAATGTCCAGTCCACGTGAAATCGACATTAATCTGTGGCGGAAATTATCCAGAATGATTCAGAATTGGGGCAAGGAAGAAGAAACGGAAGAAGAAGAAGAAGAAGAGGAGGAAGAAGAAGAAGAAGAAGAGGAGGAAGAAGGAGAAGAAGAAGAGGAGGAGGAAGAAGAGACTGCCTCAGAAGATGAAGAAGCTGTTTGGTGGACAAGGGCAGCGCGGTTTGGAAAAAACTATGACTTGTATATTCATTGTGAAAGGCAATGGGGGAAATATGTAAAGTACAAAACGTGCATATCGGGTGTATTTTGGGATATTACGATTGTTAAGAGTATAGGAAAGGCGATAAAGAAGGGGGAAGAGTTCAGCGCAATGCATGAAACAGAAAATACGCTGAAATTTATTCGACCAAACGGAACCTATATAATGATTGGGAAGAGGTTTTTCACGACAAAAGCAGTCCCACGAAGAGAACACTGGAAACAGCTTGTTGTTTATGAACATGATTTAGGGGGAGACCTGTATTGGGGAATCACAATAACAAGGCCTGTCCATGTACCCCCTCAGATAAACTTTGAAAAGGGGAGAAAGCTCGCCGCACTGAAAATAAAGGATGGAAAAGAAATGTATTTTATCGAGCCAAACGGAGGCTTTTACGTTGTGAACTTAAATGAGTTTACAAAAGTTCATAGTTGAAAATGTCAGAGCACTGGACAAAGTTTATTTAGTACAGGACCCGCGTAGGGACAATTTACAAGGATGTTAGAGTTCTTAAAGCAGTAGGACATGATATTCAGGAGGGCTAGTGTTTTAGGGTAGTGCAAAATATTGGGGGAGAGCTGTTTTTCTTGCGGGCGGACGGAAGCTGCCTAGTTTTCTCAGCAAAGGATTTCACGCAAAACATAACGCAACAGAAAGAAGAAAGCAAACAACAGCCATATCCTTCGTCGTGACGCCGCTATCGGGAAAGCAAAACACATAAACAGACAAGAAAAACACTAAAACAGCTGTTGCGCCGCGAATTAATTCCGAAACAGCTTCTCTTTTTTGCTTTATTTCCTCATCATCTTCAAAGCACAACTACCGCACCACCGCTGTCCGCCTCTGCCCCGCCAACGATGATGATGATGATGATGGTGGAGTAGGCCTTCCCAGAATGTGAAAAGACGCTTCTGGAGTGCTAGGACTGAAGTATTAGAAGCGAAACAGCCTTGGTGGTGCAAAAATACGCTGTGGGGTGGTTAAAGGAGTCGTCATCATTCACTTATTTATTTTTCGGTAAAAATACCGAAAAAAATTTAAAAAAAAATTTAAAAAAAATTTTTTCAATTTTTTCTTTTCGTGGTTTGTAAGAAACAATGGAAAGGACGCCCCCTCCGACCCCTTCTAGGCCCCCCACAGTGTCTCCGGCTGTTACTCCGTCATTTTCAGAGTATAAATCCTTGCCTAAAAATCTTTAGAGGCCTCCTACCCTTACGGAAAGGGAGGTTGACGAGTTGCTTTGTCATCATCAGTAAAAATGTGAAGAGGCTTTTCGTGAGCTTGAAAGTGGTGGTGATGATGATGTGAAGAAAAAGATGATAAATAAGTTGGCTGAGTTAAAAGAGAAGTTGGAAAAGTGTTCTGCGAAAGAAATGGAGATTTTTGATATGGTTACTACTGTGAATTAGGTGCTGTTACTGTTATTTTCACGCTGATTGGTAAGCAAGTGGACATCTTAACACAACAATCAACCTCCCACCACCAGGAAACCAGCTCGCAATCTCCAACTTTTCATCAATAGAAGCCTCGGGAAAGTCTTCCAGGGGGATCATACAGGCAAAGGAACAGCCTCCCACCTTTCCAGAAAGTGGAATATAGGCCCGTACTTCACAAATAGCCCGTAAAGGGGTCAGTAAAACAGCGTCTTGTGCTTCAATGGGGTCCGGAGAAAATGGTAAAGGGAGCGGCTTTTCGGTCTACATTTTTTCGGCCCACATTTCCCGATGCTCAGCTTCTCTCCAAGGACCAAGTTTCTTCCCTTCGTACGAGTGGATTTACGCGTGCATCCTGAAAAGGGGAAGCCCGAAAGGGATTATGGTAGGCTTAACCGTCCAGCCACGCCTGAAAAGGAACCTCCTCATCACCATTGGGCCGTCTGGCGTGTCAATTTCCATAACAGCTCCTGAATCAACTTGGTACCAGCCACGCAACCCCCAGAGAAAATTCTTCGCTGGTGACAACATGATGATGATGATGATGCTTCAAACTTATTAAACTTGAAAATGTTGGAGAGCAGGTTCTTGGTAGCAGCTTTACGGCATTCTTTGCGAAGAACAGAGTCAGGGAAACTTGCTAGTTGGCCCTAGGGAGCGCTGGCTACCGAGCTGATTAGAAACCTTCTCCCGTTCGCCCTTCGTAATAGGGGTGCCGGAGACTGTGGCGTTTACAGTGTACTTCAGGCAACACAAAAAGGCTGTTGGCCAGCAGCGCTTTACAGCACGCCGGACAGGGTGGGAATGCTCAGACTCTGGGCATTTAACATGTTAACTCTGCTGAAGGGAGAGAAGTGGGAAAGCGGGTGGTACAAGGACAAGCTGTTGTTTTTAGCTGACACGGTTTTAGACGGGAATGATGCAAGAAGGTCTACTTTAACAAGGGGAGAGGACACAAACGAGGCATTTTTCTTTGCAGTGGCTAACCTACTAAACCTGAACATTATTATCCTACGCACCAACATGAGCCAGCCTGACTAGGCCATTTCGCTGTTTTCCCCCCTCTAGGCCGAGACAGAAGTACGAGAAACAGTCGTTATTTTGCACCAAGTTTCGGGAGGCACAGGACACTACGTCGCGGTAGCAATTTCCTAGGAAGACGCCTCTACTCTGCACTGCTTTGTTCGAATGGCCCTAATGCACATTGCGGAGAGGGTAAGTGAAATGGGAGTAGAAGGAGAGGTTGAAGAAGAGGAAGTAAGTGGGGCTGACATGTGGCTGGGCAGCGTTTGGGGTGTAGAGGCGAATGTAAACACGGAGCTAGACAGCGTTGGGATGCAGGAAAGGTGGAAGAGGCTGTTTCCCGACGATATGGGGCCATTCCTGTAGCATTTTGACTTGGAGGGCATGAAAGGGTCAGTGCTAGCGAGACACGAAATAGGCGCCCATAGCCATGAGCTGCAGCCCAGTGTACCAGAGGATGAGTGAGGCCCAGTCCCAGCCGTCTGCAAGGGCAACAAAGGTAAAGGCTTGCAATTTCCACTTCTCCATAGTGTCCCAGAACAGCACCCACGTGTTTTGCCTCGTTTGGACCATCACATAAAGAAGAAGCTGTTGGAGAGAAGCTACGCCGCGGGTGATTAGGAGAAGGGCCAAGTCAGACAATGGTAGCTCCTCGGAAGTCGTCGTCATCCTACACTTTTTCTTTGATATATTTCTGAACACTTGGCATATTATTAAATGCAAGGGCCTAATTTAGTCGTAAGGTCTCTGGACTCTAAAATTTAACCTCTATCATTCCTAGTTCCCAGTTACGTTTGGGCGAGGAAGCTTTGTTGGACAAATAGTAAAACTTAACACTTTGTTGTTCTGGCTCTAGAAAATTTAGAACTTTATACTCTTGTTTGCTTTCTACTTTAAACGTTTCGTCTTTTATTACTTCAGGGTTTAAAGAGTTTTTCTCTTCTGTACCAACAGCTTTGTCTCTTGATACATAGTCACGTACCATCTTTTCCTAAGAGTCATGCATAAATTTTGCATATTGTTCTCTCTTTTCTGTGCTGTTAACATTTTTTTTCAGGTCAGAAATATTTGAATCTTTAAAGGATGGTCCATTCACATCCCATTCTTCTTTATTCTCTTTGGATATGCCAATTGTTGTCTAAGTCCGAGGAAAGTCATAGAGCCAACATGCAAGCGCGTTACGTAAATGCTGTTGAACTGATTTATCTAACCTGTCAAAATAAGTAAAATTGGTTATTAGGCCTAAACTATTTACAATATCTTCATAAATAAGACCATCTATACTTCTAGCAAGGTCTAACTTTTCGGTCACATTGACTAAATTGGGGTAAAAGAAAAGTGTGTGTAAGAAAACGACCCGAGGTAATAGCACCCCGTTTGTAAACCCTTCGCCTATTTTTACAGGCTGTTTTGGCTAGACTACTCGCTTCCACTTTTCCAGTGGCAAAGGAAACGGGTTTTCTGTCGATTTTCTCTTTTCGAGAAAATACACAAACAGCTTCTTCTTTGATTCTAGCGGGGTTTCTTCTACTTTTTTATCACCAGTTCTAAAAACAGCTTCTGTGCCTTTGGGTAGGCTCAAAATCAGACTCTAGGGGTCTATTCTAAAAGACTTTTCTGGTTCCACTTCCACATCATAGTCTTTTCGGTCACCTCCAGGGAACTCTGTTTCGTTAATAAGAGTAACTTCCCTATACATTCCTTCTCCAAGGTGAATGGCTGGGCGAAAGCTTTTTCCGGGTAGTGCATGGAATACTATTTCACCATCTCTAGGGTGTTTCTGAAAAACAGTAATAGAGTCAGTAACAGTTTGGGTTTTAATCATGGTACACTTTAGCAAAGTAGTGAAAGAGGTGTGCGTCTGCCCACTCAGGAGGAAATCCCCACGCCCACTCGACAAGTTCCTGGCTAGCTACTATACCCGTCTTCTTTTCTTCCTTTTCAGTGTCCTCTGCTAACCGTAGTGCCCGTGTCATTCTTCTAGCGGGCTGGGCTCTGTAGCGTTTAAGGAAGCAGGTAAAGTTAGCGTTAGGGATTTGGTGGACCGTTTCCTTTAACAGCGGGGTAATGGGCTCCATAAACGTTTGAGAGCTGTTTCCAGTGTCCTTTTCCCACGTTTCCCAGTTTAAGTGTAGTTCTAGTGGGCCAGGGACCTTTTCACGGCCTGTGTAGAGGGTTAGGCGGACAGCAGTACTGGGAGGGTGAAGCTGTAGAAAGTCCCAGGCAGCTTTAATGAGAAGAGGACTCCCTGCCCGCATCATAAGGAGAGAGCTGTTTCGGGCCTCCCACCAGCCCTTTTCAAAGGTGTGAATGAGGCGTTTTTTAGGTAATTTTATGTCCTTTTGTGGTGTTAGAGCGGGGCAGGGTATTTCTATCTTCTCAATTACGGTAGAAGAGGAGGACGGGGAGGACTCGGCCAGTAAAAACTAACAGCCTTCCCAATCAACGGCTGTTTGGACAAGGTAAGAGGCGTCTACTACAGAGATACAAAACCCGTAAGTTTTTAGTGCGAGTACAAAGTTGGGCAAGTAGTCTGCCCCGTCCTTGAAAATCCCGTACCGGAGCCCTAAAAACACCCTTTTCACGCCATTTTTCTAAGCGAGCTCTAATGCGGCCTGAATTGTCACTGTAACGTTACTCTCCCACCTCGCACGGCCAAGTACTACGTGGGAGGGCACTGATATACGCCTCCCAACAGCCGCTGTTGCCAAGAAGGTACGGCTCTTGTCTGGTAAAAACCCTGTGTAGAGGTCTACCTCCTTCTAATTAACCCCCTAAATGAACCGGTAGTAGTTTTTCGGCCTCTAAATGTGGCCTAGGCGGGCGTGGACTTGGAGAATGGCTAGGGTTTCAACTTCTAGGGCCGTGTAGCCAGTAAATGTAACGTCGTGGCGAAGGGCCAAAGCTGTTTCGCCGCACACAGAGAACAGGTTAACAGCCCTTGGTCCATTTTTGGGAAAGGCGTGCTTTTCAGGGGCGGGTAACAGCTTTACTTCTTGGGGGGGGTTAAGGAGGTTAAATCCATCCAGATCATCTGGAGCCCAAGTAGACTTAGGGAAATTTGGGGTCCCCGTGTAAAGGTGCCTTGGCTAAGAGCACACCTGACTTTCCTACTGTACAAGCTTTCTAGACCACATTTGAAAATTAATTATGGGAACAGCTGTTTTAGCTTACTTGGCAGAGCTGTATTACGGCCAGCCAACCTAGGGTACTTATGAGGACCGAAAACAGCAGGTTGTTAATAGTATTCGGGATTTCTTGGATTTCTGGTCAGTATAGCATGAGGAAGAACCTTTCCTAGAACCGCCACACTACGACTTTGGGTTGGATTTGTATTGCTTTTTCCTTGTGTTGAACAGTGCGTTGTAGGAGGGAAATTTTCGACGAACGCGCCGAAATACAGTAGAGGGTGGGCTAGACGGAATAGATATTTTCTTGGGTAGCTATGTGTACAGCAGATATAGCCTTAATTTCTCACTAAGACTCCGTAGATTCCTTGGAGTACCGGCTTATTAGTTTGGCGATGAAGGGGAAAATTATTATATAACACTTTGGTTTTCTCAGAGTAGATTCAGGCTTGGGTGAACATCATGTTAGAAAACACACTAGCAGAGTCTGGCTTTTCCTCTTCTTCTTCCCCGTCTTCTACGTCTAAGATTCTTTCGTCGCTGTAGTGGTCACGGAATACGAGGATAGACTACATTTGAAAGGAAACGCCAAAGTCAAGGCTGTTTCTTGACTGGAGGACTTCCTGGCTTACCTGAAGATTAAGCTGTTTCTTTGCAGCTAGTGTTTTGAGGCGGTCTGTTTCTTGCTGGGCTAACAGCTAGTTTGTTCTTAGGTGGGTTGCTTTGCCGTTGTGGAGCGGAGTAAAGCGGATTCGGAACCTGCGCAGGTCAACAACGGGGAGGCTGTGGCGAAGAATTTGCTGGAGAATTTCAATGGCCTTCCTTTTCACGTCGTTGGGGATAATGAGGTAGTCACTTTCACCCTTTCCTGAAGGGTTTGGCTAGACCCGGGGCTCTGGCCAGTCAAACTTGGCCTTTAACATGTAGATAATGTCTACAACGGGGTGAGTCTTTTTCACAAGCCAGCTGTTGTTAATGTAGCCTTGGAGGCCCTTGTCAGCGAGCTTTTCATGGAGCCAAAAGTACCGCCTCCCTAGGAAGTGGTTAATCCGGGCTGTGTTGCGGTACAATGGAAGAGAAGCTGTTTTGCCCGGTGGAAGGATGGCGTGGTAGCGAGTCCCTTCATGAGTTACTCGGAGGTCTCCAAAGGGCCTAAAGTCGCCCGCCTCAGAGGTTTGCCCAACCGTAACCCCAACAGGGACTGGAGAGTCATTCTGGAGGTTTCGGCAGGTCAGCCCACACACAAAGGCATTTTGCATGTTCCCCGTCGGCTCCCCGTTCATGGGCGCTTCCAAGCCTTGTGCGTACTTGTCCTGGCTACCAAACGCCATAACAGCTCCAAAAGTGTCTACTGGGTGCCAGTCTGGCATGGCGCTTTCCTAGAGTGTCCCCGTCGTCTCTACCCAGTTGTTATGAACAGCCACATTGTTTACATGCTAAGGAACATAAATTGCATCGTCTCCCTCCAACCAAATCTTTTCAGACGCCTTCCCGAGCAAATAAACGTGCTCCTTGTGAAGCTTCTCTAAAACGTCTCGCTCAGCCTTCCCGTCATTTTCCCTTTCCTGCTCCTCTTCACCCCTTAGCTCCCGAAGCTCTTCTAGGCCCTGGGCAGCTTCTTCGTCGTACTCCAGGTCGTCCAGTGTAAGAGTTTGCTGTTCTTCGTGGATAATAGGGACCGGCTTTAGGGTGGCTGGCCCACCCCCTGTAAAGACGTGCTTGGACAAACTCTGAATACTCACGACAGACCTCGTGTCGTCGTACTGATCAACAGGGGCAGCTGCACCAAAGAACTTAAGGTCGCTCATAGTTTTGGACTACCCAGGCGGTACAGCAGAAACTCCCCGCCCCGCTTCATAAACAGCTGTTGTTTTGCCCTAGGGTCCCAGTCTTCAATGTTTTCTCGGTGGCAAAGCATAAGTGAACAGCTGTGGCAAATAACGTCCTCTTTCACCAGAATTTTCCCGTGAAACCCCTGAAAGTGGTACAAGGTCTTTGTGAAGAGAGGCTGTTGACAGCCACTACACCAGTCTCCCCCCTTTCTCTTAGAAATATGCCACTCATCTACTGTTTTGCTAGAGAAAATACCCATTATTTTAACCTGTTTTATTTGCTGATTTTGAATACTATTTTACTTTTGGCCCAACACAGCGGAAAATACTTGAAACATCATAATGCACTTCAAGGAGGTCCTTATCCATCCACCTTCCACAGTCTACGCATTGGTACCAGTAAAATTCGCGACCTGGTATTGCCAAATAGGTTACTTTGTACTTATTGTACTTACAGTAAGGTCCACCCCATGACGTCAGTGTCCTCCAATGTAAAGAATTCATTCTATTTTAGTTTGTTAGAATGTCGTTTCCGTTGATCATTAGAGCTACCCCGCCAGCCCTTGGCCGTAGCGCTGGGTCCCACCTCCTTTTCGGGACTCCCCACCAAGTTCTAGCCCCTCCAGCTTCCCCAGGGCCCTACATAACTGCTGCAAAGGTTGTTGCAGCCCTTCCTCCTAGGCCCCGCATTTTAGAGCTCGTGAAACAGCTTCTTGACCGTAATGAAAGCCGGATACTTGCCAACTACGCCTCGAACATTGACAACATGACGGGAAGAATAGCTGTTCCTACCCAGCAAGCCCTTTTAGCGTGCGCTTTAGAGGTGTTTTTTGTGCTTTTCGGGGCAACGGAAGAGGAGTAGGCTGTTAATACGTGCGTGGAGGCTATGCTTCTAAGGTCGTAGAACCAACAGACCTTTGATGAGGGGGCTGTTCGAATGTTTGTAGGGCTGTTTTACGGGGCGTTTATGCAAAATTGGAAGGCAGAAAAGGAGAAAATGACGGAAGAGATTCACTACATTGTTGAGGAAGTAATAAAGGAAGAACAGCGGTGGTGCTTTACCACATCTCGGTACCTTTGCCTCCACTTAGGGCCTGCTCCAAGCTACGTTAGCACACCTTTACAGAGGCGGCTTATTTTAGTGGCTATGCTCCCAGAAGGCGCTAAAGTGTTTGGGCTGTTTCCGCAAAGCTGGCGGGTTGTGCGTGGCAAACAGCTTTCTCTCTTACGAAGCTTTAAGCCTACTCCACAAATTTGGCACTACCTTCTCCAGTCTCTCCCGAAAAAAACCTTCCCAGGGAGTGCTGCTTTAGTCTTTGACGCGGCTGTTTGGAAACTACACCAGCCATCCCAACTACACACGGAAATTCTACGGGAAACTACTGCAGAATCCCTCCCAAGAGTCCCAAACCCGGCGCCTTCAGAGCTTAATGGACAGGTTTTAACCTTCTTAATGCCTAACTGGGAACAGCTTTGGAAATGGGGGAGGCGGGTAGAACTGTAGAAAAGGCTTCGGTACTTGAAAGAACAGAAAAAGTGGAGACCTACTCCTGAACAGCTGTTAAAAATAATCATAACTAATTAAACAAATAAAAAAAAACATGACCGAAGAAAACCACACTCTTAAGATTGAAAACGAGTTGGACCGTGCCATTATGGTTAAATTGTACACAAAGGACGGTAAACAGCTTCCATCCGTTAGTTTTATTACTGCTGGGAGTTATGTGACCTTTGACTAGACTGAACCGTTGTACTGCACTATTTATGACCCACGCATTGAAAGGGTTATTTATCCCAAACGAGAACCGCCTGGACCTAGTTATATCAGAGTTACTCCTAGTATTGCTGATGCTTACCTGTTAGACCAGGAGGGGTTATGTTATTCCGAAAGAAAGATAACTGTTTACAATACCTGTAGGGACAAAGCTTTTATTCTTATGCTCAGCTCAGGTGAAGAATACAACATTGGAGAGTGTAGCGCCGGAAAATCGTATCCAGTCGCTAGCGGGACTGAATACAAAATTGTAACGGAAATGGGAGTAATTATATGTGAGGGGAAAGTAATAGTTCGTGATATTAATCTCCATATTACACGAGAAATCTTTAACATGAGGGTACGTATGCATCAGAGAACAGCTGTATTAGAGGAAGAAGAAGAAGAAGAAGCTGTTCAAGTTGATGCCTGAAATTTTTGTTAATCATAACTAATTAAACAAACGAAAAAAAAGCATGTAGACAATAACAGCTGTTCACCAGTTTGCTGTGGATAACACCTTGACGCGTGCTATCATTGTCAGAATGCACACAAAGTCTGGGAAGTAGTTTCCACCCCGCATTGTAAGTAGTGGTACGGAGAGAACCTTCTCTTGGGCTGAACCACTGTACTACACTATTTATGACCCGAGTATAGGGAAGGTTATTCACCCGAAGGGTAACACAAACGTTAACCAAACAGTAAATATCACCCGCTGTTCTGTTGATGCGTATCTAATGCACACAGAAGAATTACACGGCTCAGAAAAGACGTTAAATGTTTACAATTATTGTGAGAACAGAGCTTTTATCCTTCAGCTCAGCTCAGGTGAAGAGTACAACATTCAGGAGGATTGTGTCAAAGGAAGAGTATATACGGTGAAAAGTGGAACCAACTACAAAATTATAGCAGAAAACGGAGCAGTTATGTGCTAGGGTAGGGTAACAGTTCGTGATGTTCATGTCCAGCTTTCAGAAGAAATTTACTGCATGAGAACACGAATGTCATACGGAGAAGAAGAAGAAGAAGAAGAAGAAGCTGTTCAAGTCGAGGCCTGAAGTTTTTGTTGTACTCCTTCTGTAAACTCGTCTGGAAAATCGTAAATACCCCCATTCTGTAAGTGAGACTTGGCACAGTGCTTTAGTCCCGACGTAAAGAGGCTAAAGGCTGTTACTAAAATAAGCATAACCAGCACACTCCCAAAGTAGCCTTGCGAGGGCACCCCTAACAGCTAAGCTTCGTAATTTATCGCGTTTCCAAGGGAAAAGCCGAGGGCTAGGACGAGGGCCCCCTTAATGCTTTCCCGCAGCTCGTCTATTCCCTGTAAAAAGGCGCGCCCAACAGCCGTGTGGTACATGCCGTCCTCGTACGCCTTCACAAACAAGCTTTTCCGGCCTCCCCCGTACGAGGCAAGGAGGAGGGCTGTTCGAGAGGCTAGTCCGCCCGGGGGAGTCTTTTTAAGGAGCTCGTTATACACCTCTCTGTGGTTTTCTTTCAAGTCTGCTATGAACTCCCTTTCTCGTCTCCTGTGAATCCACATGGAAGCAGTATTAACAGCCGCAATGGCTAAAAAAACTGCCACGCCCAAAATTACGTAAAGGTTAGCTGCTCCCGGGTCACTCATCCTTTTCTTCCCTCCTCCAGCTAGTTCATTTACTATACTAAACAGCCTCTTCTCCTACCCTCTAGTTAAAAAAAAATGAACTAGCTCGTGTATTACGGAATTGCTAGTCCAGCAGCAGCCAAGGAGGGGGAGGACACGATTGACTTTACGCTGGAAGAGCTGTAGCGAGTTGCTTCGTAGGTTCCTGGGAAACCGCTCCGTTTAAACCACCACAACAAGAAGGAGGATGTGGGGAAGGTTTTATCGGCAAAGGTTATTGGGGATAGGTTGTGGGTAGCTGTTTTACCTTCTGACACGCCAAATGGGCGGCTTGCTCGGACACTTATGGGAGAGGGCGCTGGGAAAAATTTGCCAAAGGAAATGCGGCTGGCTGAGCTGAGTATGGGGATGCACTGGTATGAGAAGCCAGACCACAATGGGATTGGAAAGAAGGTGCCAAACAGCGCACACTTACAGGAGGTCTCCCTGTGCTTCCGGGGAGGCTATGACGGGACCCACGTAAAGGGAAGCATGCCACTAAGTCAGTTTTAGCAGATGGGTGGGCTCGAAACAGTTGCCTCGTCAGTCCCCGTCGCAGCCGCCGCGAGCAGAACTTACGAAAAGGACTGGGCGCACTAGCACTATAGTAACGTGCAGCCGAGGTGGGAGTGGCCAAACAAAAATGTCGGGCAAAGCTGAGGCTGTTACATTTGCAGATTCGCAGGCGATTCGTGACGCTGGGTAGATTATTCCTGGGCAAACTACCCAGCCCTCTAGTTCTTCTTCGGTAGCTAAAGTGGACGAGGCGCCTCCTGGAAGCTACTCGTAGGAGGACCGTATGAAGTCTCTCCTAGCAGAGCCAGTTGCTGTGCCCGTTACGGCAGGAGCCTCCGCGGAAACAGCTTCTTCAGGTTCTGCGCCGATGGAAACTGTGGAGGAAAAGAAGGAAGACGACAAAATTGAGGAGCTGTTGAAGCAAATAAAGGAGGACGAGGCAAAGGACCCTGTGGAGAAGATGGAAGAGGAGGTGGAAGAGAAGAAGGAAGAAAAGAAGGAAGAGGAGATTGAAAAGATTAACACGGAGGAGATTTAGGACGAGGGTCTCCGTCAAAAGGTGGAAAAGTTGTAGGAACAGCTTTCAAAGGCGAGGTCTGCTCCTCAGGAAATTGCCAAGATGTAGCAGGAGGAGATGAGGGACATGCTGTAGAAACACTACATGCCCTTGATGCAGGAGCTTGCAAAGGATTCTGAACTCAAACACTATCTTACACAAATGCAACAGGGAGCAGAGACTCTGGAGCGCAACCCTAACCCGGAAACCTTTGCCCTCGCCAAAGGAATGTACGCAACAGCCTCTCGTGTTTATGAGCTAAAGAAGGAAAACGATAGGACCCGGAAAGAAAAGGAAGAGCTTTAGGCCATGAGCATCCAAAGGCGCAAGGAAGAGTACTAGCGGAAGAGGCGCTACTCAGAGCTTATTGACGCCCAGCAAAAGAGAATCAAAGCACAGGAGGAAGAGCTTCACGGCATAAAGACCCGCCAGCCGCTGTTTCAGGACCCTGGAGAGCTTGTCTCTGCGGGGGCTAGCCGGGGAGGCGGCGGCCAAACAGCTTTTGACCAGTGGGCAGCTGCAAAGAAGCGTGGTCCAGTCGCTTAGGCAGCCTTTGAAGCGACCATGGCAGACGCAGAGAAGAAGGGGGTCCCTCGGCACATTGCTTTGAATGACGCTGTTTGGCGCAGTGAAAAGACGGCTAGGCTTTGGGAAATGAGAGGAGCCTCTAACCCGTCTGAGCTGACGTGGCGTGGTGTCGGACCTTACCCTAACAGCCCAAACTACCCGCCGGAAGACCGAGCCCGAATCCAAAAGTCTCTTGAGTTTGACAGGTGGAACTAGGCTAACTGGCTTGTCTGATTCACTCTCCTACTAGTTGTCCTTTTACTTCTTCCTTTTTAACTTCTTTCCATGCATCTCCTACTGTGTACACCTTTTTGAAAATCTAAAATTCTCGTTTGTTCATGTCCGCACCGTATTTTTTCAACAGCTCATGGTTATGCTGGTACAAATCGATGTCGCGAAGACTAGCCCTTAGCGCTTTTTTGGTTGTGCCCAGCTTAGTAGTACTCCACGCTAACAGGCAGGCCACAAACACTACCCCCAACAGAACAGCAGCTGTTTGAATAAAGAATAGAATGTCTTCTCCACACTAAATCTAGTTAAACCCGTCCTTGACCAAATCTGTCGTACCACTCGGGAAAATGTATGTCTCGTTAAACCCACCAGGCCACTCAATTCCCCAGCCTCTGTCAATCTGAGCTGAATAGTCCCCGCAAATCCACCCAATTCCGGCATTTTCTCTCCTCACAAACCATGAAATTCGGGTCCCAAGAGGAATGAAAAGGCCTGCTAACAGCCCAATAAACACAACCCACTAGCAGGGGGGTATTGTACCTAATGCATATTTAATGTAAAGGTCTCCTGCCTTAATTACATCGTCTAAAGGATCTTCGTCGTGATAAAACACCCTCAGGTAATTACGGGTTAAAATAAGCTTAACCCGACTATGTAATTTAAGGTCACCTTCTTTGTCCTTAATCTCCTTCGCTGCGGAGGTAAAGTCCTAGAACCACCTAGAGTTATTTGGATCCCAAGGTTCCAAGTTAGGCCCTGTTTGCTCAACAGTTCCTCCTTGGGGTTCTACACTGTCTACGTCTTCGTGAAAAGAAACCTTAACACCTTTCTTAGCATTCTTGTGCACGTAGGGAATAGGTGGATTAACCAACCACCAAGAAAAGAAAACAGCCAGCATCCATGGAGCCTACACTGGAATCCAAAGCTGTTGTGCGTTTGTGGCAGCGTACAACCCAAGGACTGACTGGGCAAGGGCTGTTGTAAGTATTAAGAAGCCCGCGATTTGAGAGGCTAGAACAGGCCATGGTCCAGACGTCTCTGGCCACCCAACGTTATATTTTTGCCTACCAAGGTGCCACCCCTTTCCCTAAAAATGTTGAAGCCTCCACCCAACGTATTCTATTACTTTGTAATTAGGCTTCCATCCTTCTCCCTTGTCAGCAGAAGCTTTCATGTAGTCTACTCTGCTACCACTAGTAAGGTTGGGTGTCTTGTGTGTTGCCATGACCATGAGGAAGAATAAATTCCAGAGGCCCAAAACTAACAGGATAATCACCATAGCGTACACACCCTCATACACTTCACTCCCTGTTGTGCCCCCTGAACTGCGTTGTAATACGGGATTATTAGGGTCGCTACCAAAACCAACTGTTCCACCGAACGCTACACTGATTGGATACGCGCCCGTGTTAAAGGCGGCTAAAAACCAAATTGTTGTGAGGAATGAAAGGAGCACAAAGCAAAGGAGAACTAGAAAGCCGCGTGGGATGATTTTTTCTATGCGCTTTTCGACGTAAAACCGGTAAGCAGTATCTACTGTAATGGCTGCAGAGATAGTGGAAGGGTAGTAAAAGTGGTACGCTAAGTTTGGCATGTAATGGGGGCCCCAATAGTTTACATAAACAAGAAAGCTCAACACAAAAACAGCAGAAAGATTAAGAAAAGCTGTTACGGCCGAAAACCCCTTTCTGAATTGGTGGTTCTTGGCAGCAACCACGGCTAACAGCTGTTTGCTTTTTTCTCTCATAGTTTTTCATGTCCTTCACCAACAAAGTAACTGCTGCTTCTATAAACATAAACTTAAATGGAAAAGTTCCAACTTGACATGGAGGATGCGCAGAGTCTCAACAGCGGCAATGACAATGTGGTGGACTTACAAAACACGGAGGAAATGGACATTGGCATCGAGATAAGGAAGCCTTTGCCGCCTCCTGCCCCGGGGTCTGAGGTAGAGGGCCTCCGCATAGCCTACGGGGAGAGAGTTTCGCAGGGAGAAGACGGAAAAACGGGCGTGGCAAAGAACGGGACAATCTGGTGCGTTTTAACCCTGTGGAAGTACACTGTTTTTGCGCTCCCTGCCGTACAAGTTGTGTCGGCCTTAGCATTTTCCTAGGCCCTTGGGTTTGTTCAGCTTTCTGCCGGGGATACCCCTGTTGCGGCCCTCTTCTTAGGAATGGCATTAGGAGTGGCTGTTTGGGGCGTCTTGTGGGCGCTGGGCTACATTACGAAACAGTGTGTGCTTGTCCAGGAGCCTAGGGGAGGAAGTTACTACCGGGACTCGAGTTGGTGCTAGTTTTTCTACGTGCTGTTAAATTTAGTGTTTTTGTTTATTGGGTTGGGAATAGCTATTTACTTGGGGGTAAAGTGCAAAGACGAGCCAACAGCAGAAGGTTGTGAAGCGGGGGCTAACTTTCCTGTCTTAGGGAGGGGAAACAGCACTCGTCTCTGAAAAAAATAAATAAATGTTTCAAGTCTAAATCCCATACGCCTCCTAAATCTACATTTCAGCCAGCTTTGAAGCAACAGCCTCTAGTGTTTTTGGTTCCTCTTTAGGCTACAATTCTGCTTCATTTTCTTCATCTTCAGAACTAGACGAACAGTCTGGGCTACAGTTGCAGTAGTCTTCTTCTTGGTACGGCTCACAGTCTTCACAGTCGTACTGTTTTTGTTTTGGCACAAACAGCTCTCCGCAGCAGTCACAGGGAACCTTTTGGACGTACTGTTTCTGCAGGGTGTGCAGCTTGTTAATCTTGGTAGCCACTGACATCTTTTTTTCCCAGACGAAAAAAAAACAGCTGTTAGTTATGATTTCTGGTGCTTACTATACTCTTCTCTAGAGAAAGTGTTGGCTCCAGAATACACAGAGCTGCGCAGCGATACAAAGGTCGTCTTTTACGTGGCCGGTCCCTTTGCCCGAGAAGGAGACTCGTATGCGGCCAAAGTCTCTGTTTTTCGGGATTTCTGTGACCTTCTTGTAGTTGTGAAGCTGTTGGCGGAGAATCCTCTTAGCCTCGTCTACAGGGTCGTTCACAGTAGGCGGTGCATGGAGGGTGACACACTTGCTGAAAAAGGCAATCTAGCTGTTTGCCAAGAACCTCTTCATCGTCTGGCACATTTTGTCCTTAACAGCGTGCGTGCTCCTCATTCCTACTTGGTTCCCGCCATGCTCTACCTAGGACGTGTCCCAGTCCTTTTTAGAGATAATAGAGAGCCTAGGGACTCTTTTTTCCGTGTAGAGGTGCTTTTTAATTAATTGTGCGTGGGTTCCCAAGTCACCCTCAATAAACAGCACAAACTGGCTAAACCTAAACGTAGGCTAGCGAAGTAGTGCGTGAAAGTGGGCTTCAATTTGTCCTAGGCAGGTTTCCCAGTCGTCTAGCTTGCCGGTGCTTATACTTTCTAGCCCACAAATGACAAAGGTACCCCTGTCCATAAACGCTGAGCACATGGCTGTATCGCTCCCCTGGCCACCCGCGTTTGGGTCAATCGCCACAAACACTGTCCTAGGCTTATGCACAAGCTGTTCTGGCGTCACGAGCGGGGTAGCCTCCTTATTAAACAGCCTGTTCACGTACTACCTCGGGAAAGCGTCCTTGCTTCCCTTTAGGCTAATCCCAAGGTTTTCCTGGCGGTGTAAGTCGTCCCTGTTAGCGCTCTTGTACAGGAGGGCAATAGAGTCTTCTTTCGAGGCAGATATCCAGGGAGGAAGCATATGTCTCATGTGAGGGCACTGCTCTTCAATTCCCTTTTTCCGGCAGTCGCTGCAGGCCGAGTAGATGATAAAGGTGTTAAAGAAGGGCTTTCCCTCCATGGTTAGCTCAGAGTACTTGTCGTAGTAGTTCTCGTCTCCCTAGGGCGTCGAAATAGCAATCATGGCTGTTCGGTCCATCCTTAAAATTGGCGCGACTACGGAAAGGAAAAAGTCGACTGTCATGAGAGCTGCCTCCTCACAGATCATAATGTTCCCGCCAATCCCTCTTACACTCCTCTCTGAAGCAGGGAGCGCTACCACAATCCGCCTAGTGCCGTCACGAAGAATCCAAAGCTGTTCCTCATTGTTTTTCACGTCCACTGTAAAGTTAAACCCGTGGTCGTCTCGTAAATCCCCAAGGAAATTTTTAATTTTATTTAACAGCATCGATGACTGGCGGCGAGACGGAGAGAAAATGGCAATTTCCGCGTCAGGGATACAGAGAAGGGCCGCCGCAACAAACTAGGCAACAGACCACGTCTTACCCATACGACGGGGACACCGAACTAGAGTAAACTGTTTCAAGTCCTCAATCAAATGCTCCTACTTAATTCTCAGCTCATTTGCCCGGAAGTCGTCCCCGTAAATGACTGGCAAACACGCCTGCTTAAACACCTCCTGGAACAGCGCCTAATGCTATGACCTCGTCGTAAAGCAGTTCAGCGCCCTATTAAGCTCGCGGAGAACAACGTCCCCCTTTACCTCCCCCTCGGCAAGCTCCGACTAACCCAAGTACTCCCCGTCAAACCTGTCCACTAAGCTCCTTTTACGCTTCCTACTCGATTCTTTGTCCCGGTCCATGTAGTGAATTCTTCGCTAGAGGACTGCTGTTTCCGTGTTTAAAAAGTCCGCTAACATGCTTTTTTGATCCTGTGCTAGTGCCATACTACTGTTTTCCGGTAGAGTATTCTTTTTACTTCAAAACTAATTAAATACCATGGAACCTCTCCTTTTATTTTTAAGCACAAAAACAACACGCTGTTAGGGGGTCCCTACGTGGTCTGACAAACACCGGCTTATCCAACTGAACTGTTTTTCCCCGAGCACTGGCCAGCACCTTACTCAGCTCGCAAACCCAAACCTGTCTAGTCTGCCGGAAAAACAGCACCACCCCTTTCTCCTCGCTGACCTAGTAGACTCTCCCTCGTGTGAAGAGGCAGCCCAATACTTTCACCGCTGGGTAGACAGCCAAAAACAGCACCCTTCTCAAGAAGTCTGCTGTGTCGTGCACGGGGCCGACCTTTCTAGGGACGTGTTTCTTCGCACCCTGAAAGAAGACCCTGGGTGGCACTGGTTTGACACTCTAGAAGCGTTCCGGCAACAGCACAAGGCTATAGGGAAGCGGTACTGGCCCCACGAACAGCCTTACTCTCTTGCGACAATTAAAAAGTACTTTCAAGTGGAAGACACAGCAAACGAGGTTAAAATTCTGCACACTCTTTTCCTTACCCAACTTTCTGTCTCGCCCCCCGTGCTAGAGTCCCCCCACCTAGTTAAAACCAAACAGCTCTCTCGTACAAGGCTCCTAAGGTCTCTCCGCGGGATTGGCCCAATTCGTACGTAGAGGCTCTGCGGAGTAGCTAACAGGACATTCGAAATGGCAGGCCTAAAGCACAGGGTTAACCCGTCTACCTTTATGGTCTGCCACTTGCTTATGGTAGGAGTAGCCCGGTGCCAAATGCGGGTGACAGGAAAGCTTCCCAAGACCCTGCCAAACGTCATTAGAGAGGTAGAGACTGTTTTCCGCGCTGTTGGAATCTTCTGTGACGAGGTTTTAGTAGGGTGCTTGGCCGCCTGCATGGGAATGACCCCCGTCGACTTTATTTTAAAAACAGAGCTGTTTCCGGCCCTCCCGTTCGAGCCCCTGTCCTACAAACCTTTCACATTTATTAAGGAAGAGTGCAAAAAAATATAGAAGCTGTTTCCGGACGCTAGAACAGCCACTGAGCTTCATACGGAGTTCCTTTTTGCCCCCTGCCGCGACTCCTTTGTAAACTAGATTAACAGCTGCCTTCGAGAGCCCCTCGAAACCGACTACATTATCATGAAGATGGGGAAAATTTGACCACACACTTTGGACAAAGGTTCTTCATAGGTAATTCAAAATCGCCATCCACCCCAAATTGCTAACTACTAGGGGAATTAGTATCATTTCCCTACCCAGATTGCTCATTAAAATTGGGTTGATTATTTTCCTACCCAGGTTGCTCATTAAGAATGGGTTGATTGGGTCCGCCAAGCACGGAAACTAACCCTGCGAAATCCTAATTTGTTATATCCTAATTTGTTATATCCTAATTTGTTGTACCATAATCTACTCCTGGTTGTCTATACCTTTCGAGCCAAGAAGGATTCGCATTAGAAACACCAGAAGCATGAGATTCATTAGCCGCACTAGGAACACCAGAAGAAGAAGAAGAAGAACTTCCAATACCGGAAGCATAAGATTCATTAGCCGCACTAGGAACACCAGAAGAAGAAGAAGAAGAAGAACTTCCAATACCGGAAGCATAAGATTCATTAGCCGCAGCAGCACTAGGAACAGCTTCTTCTTCCTCATCCTCAGACGAACTACTACTGTCTTCATCTTCTTCATCTTCATCTTCTTCTTCATCTTCATCTTCTTCTTCATCTTCATCTTCTTCTTCCTCATCCTCAGACGAACTACTACTGTCTTCATCTTCTTCTTCTCCTTCTACTTTTTCTCCTTTCACCTTTTCCTTAAACTTTTCTATGGCTTTTAGTAGTTTTTTTTTGTTTTTTGTTGTTTTTGCAACCGAATAAAATATCACTGCTTGTGGGGCTAACACGTCCATCTCTTCGGGAATTGTTTTCGCGACAAGTCTGCATTCTCTTTTACCTTTACAAGCTGAGCATTCTTCCTCAGCTTTCTCCCCTGTTAACACATTAATCCCTGCGGTACAATTACCTTGTTTGTTCGTTTTACAAACTCTACAAACTTTGTTAAACAGCTATGGTGGTTTGGCGTCTTTCTTAGCTCTTTTTGCCTTGGGCTGTTGTGACATTTTTTCACATAATTATTTTTTTCATAATTTTTTATTTATTATATGTAGGACAGTTGGTTTACAAACAGCTTGCCCTCTCCTGAGCACCACTTTCGAGAAATCTTACAACAGCAAACTCTTCGGTTTCTTATTTACCACCTCCCACCTTCACAAAAGCCTAACTTTAGAGGCACGTACGGGAGGCATGCGGGGAGAATTAAGCCCTAGGAAGTAAAGGAGCTGTTTGACGTGTTTTAGCCGTTGTCTTACTCGCGGCTCCGCCTTTAGTACTAGGTGTTTGTGCTGTCGTCTGCGTAGACTCGGCTTGGGGAGCTGATTGGAGAAAACTGGGGGTTTCCTAATTTGGAGCCTGGTGTGTGCTACGTTGCAGTGGCCGCGACCCCGAGAAGCTGTAGAAGGTTCCTTGTGCAAGTGTGGCAAGAGGAAGAGGACAGTATCCCTACTATTTGGGTTGTAACAGCCAAAGGGAAAGGAAAGCTTGGGGTTAACTTTTCCTACCCTTAGGAGCTGTTTTCTTGGGCAACCTGTTACTTTTTGTCTGTAAAGTACTGCTACGAGGTAAGCCGGGGGGTGTGTCCTGAAAAGCAAAAGTGGAACCACCTCCAGAAACAGCCCGCTCTCTAGGCCAAGCTGTGGAAAGTTTACACCTAGGTTGTAAAGCCTTGGGAATTACAGTTTGGACAGCCTAGCACACCCCCTTTCTAGCACCGAACAGACAACTTTCATATGGGAAAATTAGACGAGGAGGGAAAAAAACACTGTTTTGAAAGAAGAAATGGAAAACAAGACAGATTAACCCATTTTAGGGTTCAAGATACAATTCTCAAGCCAAGACGAAGAGGTCGCTTTAGAAACAAAATGTGACAAACTTAGGACAATTTTAATTTGTCTGTGTAGCTCAATGGTAGAGCCCCGGATTGCAGACCCGGAGGTAGCAGGTTCGATTCCCGCCATGGACTCTTTTTTTTATCAACTGTTTTTTTGGTTACTCTGGAACACTTGGATGACGCCAAACAGCTCTCTTGGTCCTTGAACCATAAAGAGTCCTTTCGAGCGTACTTTTGCGTAACTCACATGAAGCTCTCCCTCTGGGGTTAGGTTGACAAGAAAGGGTGTTTGCATGTTGTACAACAGCTTAAGTTCTTCAAGGCTTAAGGAAAGTTTTCCGGGGGGAATTGTGAGTGTGGCCTCCATAATTGAAAATGAATAAGTTTGTTTTGATTTTTTTGCTGTTGGTGGTGCTGTTTCAGTCTGCTGTTCATGCGAAAAAACAAAGAAGGTGCCCAAGAGGAAAAGCTGGGAAGAGGTGCCGAAGAAGGTGGCAAAATCGGACTCCCTCACCAACACTTTAGCCTCTGCCAACTCCAAAACCAACTGTTGACAAGTCCCTGCCATTCATAGAGCCACCGTACGACCTAATAGAGGTCCCTGTTCACGTCCACATCATTTACAAAAACAGCTCTGGCAAAGTTTGGGGAAACGTAACGACGGAAATGGTAGAAAACTAGATTAACGTCCTTAACAGGGCATTTTCAGGGGAGGAGGCTATAAAGTAGGGCTACACAGTGCCCCCGTAGCACCACCCGGATATTTAGGACTCCCAGACGCGCACAAGGCTGTTTTTAGAGTCTGGGCTGTCGTTTTCTTTGCGGGGGATTACTAGGTATGAGAACAGCTTTTTTAATGACCCAACAGTAGACTGGTGGTGGTTATGCACCCTTTACAACCACTCTCAACAAATCATGGAAAAAATCGGGAAAAAAGACCACCTTAACATTTACGTTTGTGACGCTTCTGTCTCTTTGGGGATGGCCTACTTTCCCTGGAACATGCCTCCTCCGAAGAGAGGTGTCTTTTTGCACTACAAGACGCTTCCTGGAGGGATTCATAAAAAGTACCACCAGGGAAAAATGGGTGTGCACGAGGTTGGCCATCACTACGGCTTAATTCACCCGTACAAGAACGGCTGTTTAGCAAATTTACCAGACGACCTTGTCGAGGACACTCCTCGAATGTAGGGGAACCCCAGGCCAGAAAAGTGCTTCAAACAGCCTCAAAACACGTGCCCTAAGCTGCCCGGCAAGGACCCCACTTCCAACTACATGTTAGCAATGCCAGACTAGTGCAGGTACCACTTTACGGCCGGCCAAGTGAGACGAATGCGGCAAATTTAGAAAAAATATAATGTGTTGTGATTTTTCAACCAGGAGTCACAGTAGGAGAAGTTGTAGGAGAAGCTGTTGGAGAAGATGTAGGGGCGGCGTTGTGGATAAGGCATAGGCAAGGAATGTCAAAGTTGTTGGCAGTAAGTAATGTGCACGGCCTGTTACCCCCCTCTTCAAACAAGTCTCCTGCATTTACCATAGTCTCTGTATCAAACGCTGCACTACCTCGGAAAGCAACCGGTCCCGCTATGTCTGACCAGTCCGAACACGAATTCGCATAAATCCCTAAATCGCCTCTACAGCCCGTCGCTAAGTCTCTAGTTGTAAACATTCCTGTCGCTCCACCACCTATCCCCTAAAGCTAGTTCGTGCCACTCCAAAAGTTGTACCACCCTCCTGTTCCAGGGGACGGTGTAGGGCTTGCAGCTTCTAGGACAATCCCTGTAGCAGCCCGTACTTCAAGGTCCATTTCTTCTGCGGAAAACCCTTCTCCAGACGCTGTTTCACGGGCAATAAAGTCAGTGGCTGTTGCATCTCCATTAGCATCGTTGTTACAAAATGCAGAGTACCGCTTAGTAGGGTGACAAACAGCCGGGGCCCCACTAGAACACATAGAATTGGTGTTTGCACGGGTTATACTGTCTCCCGCTATTGTCGATTGGACACTGTACAGCATAAGCAAGTTATTCGTGGTTAAGGGGAGGTCGTACTCTTCACACAAGCAAGGGGGAAGCCAACAGTCGCTTGCACAGGACGTTTCTCCAGAGTAAATCGCATCAGTAGACTGTGTCGTGGTTACAGAGCCGCCGTTTCCCGACGTGCTTGCCCAGTTTGTGCACGTGTTCCCCTCGCTGTAGTCAGAGTTAGATGTGACGCCTGTCCAGGCACACGTAGGGCTCGTTGGAGAGGCGGCTGGGTAGACTCCAGCGCTAACCATGTCTGTGGAGAGAGTGTTCGCCAGAAAGTCTGAGTAGGTGGCCGCAATAAGGGTTCCAGTGGCAGACTTCAGAGGCTTTGACCCGTCAATGTAAGCAGGCGCTGGTGTAGGGACAAAATCAAAGTCAAACGGGTTTCCTGGGCTAACAGTTGGGCCGTACCCTCTCTAAATCGTAATCATTCTCTCACACGTATTATAAAGACCCTGGCTTAACAGCTCTAAGCTACAAGTGTATAACGTGTTTTGCTCATACGGTGATCTTCCCGAAGCCGCAAAAGAGCCGTCACTAACAGCACCCGTGTTTGAAGACCCAATTAAACGCACAACTGGCCCCTCTGTAGGAGATTGGGTAGGAGCTGTTGTGGGGTCGTTAGTAGGCGAGTTCGTTGGGACGGTTGGACTCCTCGTAGGACTCACTGTTGGGGAAATTGTTGGGTTAATTGTGGGCGAGTTTGTCGGGACAGTAGGGCTTCTAGTAGGAGAAGCTGAAGGGGACATGGTTGGTGCAAGGGTGGGAGAAATTGTTGGAGAATTAGTGGGAGAATTAGTGGGAGAAATTGTTGGAGAATTAGTGGGAGAATTAGTAGGAGAAGCTGTAGGAGAATTAGTAGGAGAATTAGTTGGAGAGACTGAAGGAGAAGCTGTTGGTGAATTTGTCGGTAAGGTTACCACAACAGGGCTCGAGGTAGGGAACATAGTCTGCTGTATTGGGTCGGGCGGCTTGGCAGGGTACGCAACAGCCGTCAAAAACACAGCTACTCCCACCCCAAACACAAGGGCTGCCTGAATTGCACTCATTTTTTTCCATGCGTGAAAGGAGTTGGCCAGAATGTTACTATAACACAAGGTTTTTGTATCTGTGTACTGGAAAAAAATATAATGGGGTCAATCCTTTCCCTGGTCAGAGCAAGCCCGGGAATCCTTAGGAGCCTTGCTGGAGGGCCCCTTCTAATCTTTTGGATATTCTTTACCCCATTAAGGTACGCTGTTGAGGTGTTTTTGTACGCGGTTGGATGGCTTATTTTTGTCATCCGAACCTTTTTAGGGTTGGTGTTTGGGTTATTTTTCACGGCAAGAACTGGGCTAAGTGCTATTTAGGGGGGTCTTTAGTCTCTGAATGACAAGCTGGCGAGAACCTTTCGAGACGGATTAACAGAGGGGCTGGCAAAGGACGGCTTAACAGCTTACCCTTGGGTTTTATTTGCCGGAGTCCTCCACTTAATCCGCCGGGTAGGGACGTGGATATTTATGCTTACAGGGGCCTTGTGGAACAGCCTTATGGCCACCTTTTTCTTTGCCTTTGCAATGCTGTTGATGTTTCTCTTTGCTTACCCGCTTTTGCAGCTCGAAACATCCCCCGAAACAGCCTTTAACTTAGCGAACGTTATGTGGGAAGCTGTTAGTAGCGTCTACAACTTGTTTGCGGGGACGTTTAACTTTTACGTGGACCTGATTACCCCTTTAAAGCCCTATTTAGACTTGGGTGTGGCGTGGGCTTGGTAGTTTGTCTTCATTTTGGCAGAAGGGGTGTTGGGAACAGTCTTTGGGAGTGGAGATGTGTTTACCCGCATTTTTAACAACATTGGGCAAGACTTTTCAAACGTTAGAACAGCCTAGTTCTTTGGTAATCGGGGCCTTTCTTCGCCACCACCCGTTTTGCTTCCCTACCATAGCGCTGTTGAGACGGGCATGGAAGTTAGCTTACCACCTTAGCGAGGTAGGAGAGAGTTAATTGACCTAATCACGTTTGGCGGGGAGGCTGGTCTTCCGCCTCTTTAGGCCCTTACTACAGGGATGAAAGGGTGGGAGGCGCTTTGGATTCCCATCTTCACAACCATCTTTACGTGGCTAGACTTATTAGGGAGTGTTTCCTTGATTGTGTGGGAGTTGACTGTTAAAATCTTTTTCCCAATCCTGAATGAGCTTGCCCCATTTTTGTTTGATGCATTGGAAGGGGCAGGGTGCTGTTTCGCGGCCCCCTTTTGTTGTGTTAGGCAGCTTGTTGAGCCAATTATCCTCTTCTTTGTGGATGCGCTGAACATTGTGCTAGGGGGTTTTGCAGGGCTGTTTACTGGGGAGATTGTGGAGGTGATTCCTCGTGACTCAGTCCGAATCGCGTGCACAGATAATGAAATTCCAGGAGGCTACATTTGCGAGTGTTCGGACTTTTACGACCGAATAAGCTCTTGCCAGGACCCTCAGAGGGACTGTGTGCCAATTGGGACGAACAGCGCTGGCTTAACCGTGTGGGCAGAGACAGAGGTGCGATACCCTGACTAGGCAGAGCCCGTCATAATCTCAGAAAGTACCGACAAACAGCAAGCTTGTCCAAACACGGAAGCGACGGCGGGTAGTCGGACTCTCTCTGAGATGAGGCGGAGAAGGCTCTCTTCAGCGCCGCCTAAAGAGTGCCACGAGCTAAGGAGGTTACCAGTGTGCGTTAGGGCCCGCAAAAGGGACTGGCTTGTGCAGGTAGCTGACTGTTCGGCGGACAGGCTCATCTTTTTAGGGAGGTGTGACGGGTCCCCCTAGTAGAAGGGTGACTTGCACGAGCTTCAAAGGTTTATGAAAAGTCGCCGTGGAAGAAATGTTAAAGTGACCCCCCTAGTTTAGCCCAAACAGCCTTCTACTTCTTCTTCTACCTCTTCCAAACAATACGCCGTCCCCGAAAATGACCCTTGCGCTGTTTCAGACGAAGAGGAGACTACAACCCAAACTGTTAAGAGGCTTGTTTGTTATGCTACAACCCGTGTTCGGGAAACTTAGTTTAGTGTGGAAAACAGCTGGGCTATTCAAAGAGCACGGCATATTCTAAATAGGAAAGAAGAAGAAGAAGAAGAAGAAAAGCCTGCAGAAGGGATTCAATTTCCAGAAGTGTCTAGAACAGGGCCTGACCACGAGGGGTAGAATGTCTTTTGGCACCACGCTTCTAGGACGCTGAAACAGCTTAAACATACAGCCCGAACATGGAGGAGAACTGGCCAGGGTCGCCCAGACCACGCTATAGACGCCCTCCACACGGCCCTTGTGAATGCCCACGTCCGCTACATGCACGGGAGGGGCTTAACAACCCGTGTAGGGGTCCACAAGGGCATCCTAACGCACATGGGAGAGAGGCTTGGGAAGTTTACGTTTAAGATGTTTCGGGAAAGGCTTTCTCGGGGGAGTTTAGTAAAGGGGAGAAGAAAGCTGTAGAGTGGCGTGAACCCTAACATTGACGTGGGGGTCTTTTCAGAGCAGCTGGGCGGGGTGTGTGAGTACACCTGCCCAGACGGCTCTTGTATTGAGCTTGAGAGGTCTAGCGAGTGCCCCTACCCGTCAGAATGGTACGCGGGAACCTACTTAAGGTACGCTGGGTACGCTGCAAGGGAGGCGGCTGTTAATGCGGACTACAGGGTCTTGCTAGACGGGGTGTGGAACTGCTGGAGAACCTACGAGCTAAAGCCTGACACGTACCCCGTGAGAGCAAGCGTTTACATGCAGCTGTTTTAGGCTAACCTTCACGACGACGCTGTTCTGAAGGCCCAAGTAGAGGCCCCCTTAGTGTACTGCTGGCCCCTTCGTCCTAACCTGCCCAAGTTGCCGAAAATGACCCAAAACTTTATTCTGTGGGCCCAAGAACAGTGCGGCGTAACAGTTGGCTCTTAGGGGGAAAGCATTAGGGGGTGCACTTGCCCGTAGTACTGGGATAGCGGCTCTGTAGGCAACTACAACGGCTACTGGATGGCCGGCAGCCCAGTTTACTTTAGAGCCCGCCTTCTCACGACCTTGCACATGTACCGCTACCTCATTACCTACAGCATGGCCTCTGTGCAGGGCAAGCTAGCCGCAAATGGGCAGCTCAGTGACCCGAATAATGACACGGGAGGCTTTTGGTGGACCTTCTCGTCCATGTTCTGGCCAACAGCCCCTGACTGGTTCCGCCAAATGTTCTCGTACTAGGAGGCTTCTGGGGGGATGACCTTTAACTAGAACGCCTTTTGTGTCACGCTAGCCCAGGGTAGCCACATTTTTATTATCCTCTTCTTCTACTACCCACTCTACATCTTCCTAACCTACTTTTGGGCGCCCGTCTTCCGCATTATTCTAGACATTCTTGGGGTGGGGGTTTACTTACTAGACATGTGGTTTAACTTCCTTACATTATAGTCTATTAAGTACGGCGGGGCAACTCTAGAGCAGTGGCAACAAGAGAGGGCTGTTTAGCTAACAGGCTGGGCAGTGTGGGCCAAACAGCGCGGTCTTGACACGTTTGCTGGCGGGCAACTAGAAAAGGTTTTACGGCGTGGAAAGGGCTTCTTCTTTGGGTCTAGTGAGGTGCCCATTATGGACATGTCAACAGCTGAAATCTCCCAAAGATAGTACAAATTAAAAGGACTAGGGCTCCCTCCACTAACCTAGGAGGAAATTAGGGCAGAAAACGTGAAAAGGAGGGAAGAGCTAGCTAGAGTGTAGGAGGAAAGGAGGAAAAGTAGGCTTAAAACTGGCCAAGTTACCCCGGAAAATGAGTCCTTAGAAGAGCTTACCATGGCAGAAATACAAAAGTTAAACGAGGAGAGGACGAAAAAGGGACTGGTAGGAGAAGTGTCACACGGAGAAATCTTAGTTATAAACAGGAGAAGGAGAAAGCTGTTAGAACAGGAAAACAAAAGAAGACTACAACGCGGAGTCAAAGACAGGTTTTTAAGCAGCTTTGGAAAGACTGCTGTGCCACGGAAAAGGCTTTGGACAAATAAGGAGGTAAAGGAGGGGCTGTTTGGAAAAAAAACTGTTGAGGAGATGTAGGGCCTCGAACAGCCGCTCATGGAGACGTTGGTTGGACGGACAACTTCTAGAAAGACTGAGTGAGCGCACACTTTGGACACAATCTTCCTCTGTTCTGCACTCCCTGAACGATCAGCTTAAGCTATTCTACATTACGTGAGTTTAACAAGGACACACCACTGTCTTGCATACTCTATAAGTTTCTTCCAATAAACGTGTTGAACCTTTCTGCGTACTATCCCTGTTCACCCTCCGGCTGGGCTGAAATCCAGTTAAATATTTCTACTAATTTGTCCATGTTCTCAAGCTGCTCTATTAAAACTGTTACTCTAGTACCCAGATCAATTACTGTTTCTAACACTCTGTATGCCTCAGTCTACCATATATACGACTTTTGGCCATAGTTTAACGGGACCGAATCTTTCTCATGTTCTTCGTAAAACTACTACACTTTAGCCCGCTTTGCTGGTGGTGCAACGGTTACTTTGGGTACTAATTTGGTAAAGGTAATGTAGTACATAATACGCCACACTTCTGACAATTCTATTGCCTCCAAAACGTTATCAGGCACTTCTTCTAGGAGAGAAGTCAAAATTTCCGCCTTTTTAACGCGTTGTGGAACATAACTCTCTTTGTGCAGATATTTAATAACATCTGTTAATAGTGTTCTATTTTTTACCTTAGTAAACTTTAATTCCATCTCTCCATCCTCTTCTGCGAGCTACTACCTCATTTCGAATCTTTTACGGCGATTCGGGCGTGGTTCTTCCATTTCTTCTTCTTCTTCTTCTTCTGATTCTTCTGATTCTTCCTCCTCATCACTCTCAACAACTTCTTTTAGATATTCCCGGACAAGCACTTCCTCTTTCAAAATAAATTCAAAAGGATCCGCCTTTTCTTCCGTATAATCTGCTACTTCAAATCTACCAGTTCCAAAGTGTTTTTCCCCTATTAACCACTCTTCAAAGTCGTTATATCCTTCTTCCGGTTCTTGGTCGTCAATTTGTCTTTCTGAATGCAAAGCAAAATATGCTTTTTCTAGACTTCCACGTATCTCAACAGCGTTGTCAATTAGTGCCTCAATAAAAAGACCTCCCGTAGATGTTAAAATCCCTTTCTTACCTTGCATTAATCTAAAATTAATGTACGGTCCGTATACCTCTTTGAGGGTTTCAGGGTTTATACCACCTTCGTACTTATCCTTAACATATTTCTTCGCCTCCTCCCATTGGTCGTCTGTGAGTTCTACAA
Organism: Euplotes weissei; assembly: GCA_021440005.1. NCBI lineage: Eukaryota > Ciliophora > Spirotrichea > Euplotida > Euplotidae > Euplotes > Euplotes weissei. Next base: position 90,246 of record JAGYYQ010000001.1, read on the forward strand.
TGTTTCGCTTAAAATAATAATCGGGATCATCCCCGATATAAATAAACTACCAAGTAAGTGGTATGTCATAACCCCTTAAAAAGCTTACCATTTCCTCGTTAGTAAACTTAATTTTCGCTTTTAACCTTTTAAACGAAAGTTTTTCAGTCTCTTCTTCATCTGATTCTTCTTCATCTGATTTTACTTTTATTTTAGCATGCCTTTTGTACAATTCCATTAAGTTCTTTATAATCCCCTCTGTGATGTTTCCCCCTAACTAAATTGATTGTAAGCGAGGTGTTCTAGTTGAAGAAATCCCGAGCCCTTCCTTCTCCTATTCCTTACTTAATTTTATATTCCCAATCACTATCCATTTTAAGAAGGGTTTATCTTCATGGAACAAACGTAGGTTTATTTTTCTAATGTCTCTTAAGTTGTCTAATGAGAAACCTACGATATCATTCGGGATGCTTCTAAGGTTTATTTTCCTGATTTTGTCTAAATAAACATAGCTGTTTTGCGTTAACTATGGAATTGTAACTACCTTTTTCATCTTTTCTAAAACTAAGACAATGGGTGTAATTTTATCTATTTGTATTTGTTTGAGCAGCCCTACGTATTCATCTTCTGCTACTCTCAATTCCCTGTTTATTTCTCTCAGCTATCTTACCCTTTCCGTGTTTCTTCTTGCATTTGCCTCTTTGTACTCACGTTTTGCTTCAGATATACGTTCTAACCTTTCTTCCTCTGCACCTTCCTCGGCCTCGGCAAGGTCCTTTTCTAGTTTGAGTATCTCTTCGTTTAATCGTAACTATTTGAAAAACTCTTCCTCGACCTTTTTCCGGCGGTCTCGTAGACTCTAAATATTATTTTGTGATACCTCTTTGATTCTTCGGAAGTCTTTCGTGGGAACCTTGACCCCGCGACTTTGTCTTATAAAGTTTGGTAAATATTGTACATTTACGTTGTTAAAAATAAATGTCTATAATCCTTGTATATTGTAATGTAATTCAGTGAAATAGTAAAGCCCCGTCACACTCTGGAAATCTTTTAAAGTAATACTTCTCAATTTCTATGGTATAATTATTCCACCCCGACGAGGTGTTGCTAGAATACGTAACGCACCCTTCCCCTCAAGAGTAAGGTGTTCTACATTCTTAATATGATTCCCCGAGACGTTGAAGTCAAAAGGTACCTTAATTATTTTGTCCTCTTCAACCATTACAATTTCAGTCGGAATAACATGAATAGAAAGCCTTTGAAGATTTGGTAACGTTGGCATTGAGTCTAACTGAAGCACTTCTGCTTTTCCCACGAGTTTGAGTTCAATAACAGACCACATAAACTGGTAGGGTGGTTGTGAAGGTGGATTACGAATAGTGACGATTGACTTATTCTTTAACTCTTGCTTTGTTGGGTTTTTATCCTCTACGTTTAAAATCTACGACATAATTCTTTTTACTACTTTCACCCTTTTTTCTCCCCCCCTTTTATACTGTCAACTTCTTCGGCACCTGTACCGTCCCCTCCTCGTTAATTTCCAGTGGCAGCCGCACTAGGGAAGCCTAACAGCTCTCCTGTTGCACCACTTTTGTCGTTTGGCCTTGTAGCACCCGCAATAAAAGGGAGAGGCTGTTGGACTGGCTGTTTGGGGATTTAGGGTGGGCCTCCTAGTAGGTTGTGGGGTAGGAAATGGGGTTAAGTAGGGCACGGAAGAGGGCCAGTTAGGCATTACATTAGGAGACTTTCTCCCTGGGTTTTGGACACGCCCCACAACAGCCTTTACTTTGCCGCCGTACTCAAGTTGTGCGGAAAGGAGGCCCGTGTAGAGGGGCGCTGAAAAGCTTGTTCCAGACCTTAGCCGGTAGTGGCTGTCAGCTGCTGAAGAGGCAAGCCTAAGAGAACTTCCTGGGGCGAAAAAGTCGACACACTCCCCGTAGTTGGAAAACCTAGCACGATTGTCCCACATGTCTGTCGCGCCAATTGTGTGGGCTTCGGGAACAGAGGCTGGAGAAATATAACACGCGTCAAGGTTGCTGTTTCCTGCAGAGGCGACCACTTTCATTCCCTCCTTTATGGCCGCCTTAACAGCCCTGTTCATAGTAGAACTCTGACTTCCGCCTAAGCTTAAGTTCATGAGAAAGGGCCCCTTTCTACCAGCTGGCTTCTCTACCTTGTTCATGTGCTCAACAGCCTTTGCCATTCCGTGAACAATAGTGCTCGTCATGGCAGAACCGTAGTTTCCAAACACTTTTACGTCCCCGAGCCTTACTCCAGGGTGCCCGCCTAGCCTTCTCCCGCCAATTAAAGCGGCAGAGGCTGTTTCGTGGTCTATTTGGTCCGTAAACGGCTAGCCTGTTGGGTTGGCTACCTTCACAACTTGCCCAGGAAAAAACTCGTCGTGGGTTTCCCGGATCCCGCTGCCAACAACGTACACAACAGCGTCTCCTTTCCACGGCCTCTGCTTCATTTTGCTGTCTAGGGGCAAGTCTGGCTAGTCTAGACGGTCTGGCCCCCACGAGGAAGCTGTTGAGTGCAAAAAGAACAGCTGGTCTTCTTCATCTCCCTCTTCTACGACTTCCTTGTCCTCTTCTACCATGGTGAAGTTTTCACCAATCCGTACAACATGTTCAGTCTCTCCTTCTCTTGCAGGCCGGAGAACGTGTGTTGCTACTACTACTTTCAAGGGAAAGAGAGGAAGAGTGATCATTAGAATGGAACCAACGAGAATACGTGCCATCATTTTTTGCATTTTGTACAACAGCCTCCCACTTTTTTATTTTTTTGTCTCTCCTTTGAAGGGCCCGCTGTTTCGCGTTTTTGTTAGCAATTTCTCGCTCCCTAAAGTACGTATCAGGGGAAAAGGCGGGCTAGGGTCTTAGATACTAAGAAATAAACCTTTCGAGAAACTGTTGGGCCATTTTCTGCTCAGCGTAGCTTTTTACGCCGGTTATATTCACTCCTCCCGTCGGCATAATGACACAGGTAATGCTACTCTTTGTCTTAGGGAACGGGTTTAACACAAGCTTGTTAATTTGCAGAGAAGTGTACCGGTAACTCCAGCCCATACGCTTAGCCAAGTCAGTAATCCCCTAAACCTCAATACTCTGCCCTGGTATCTTGTTTCGAAACAGCACGTTGTTTAGGCTAATCTTAGAGAGGACTAAGGGGGCGTCCCAGAGGCGCAAAAGGGAGGTCTACACACGCCCCACAAAGTGCTCCACAGAGTCCTTGACCTGCTGCTTTGTGTAGCCGCCCACCACGACCATTTTTAGGGTTCCGCTAAAGTTTGCCGTGCAGACGTGCTCTTTCGAAAACATAAGCATAGACGCGAAAATCCAGGGGCAGTGGTACGTTGTAGGCATTCCAGCGCTCATGTGAGACAGGGTAGGGCAAAAGGATAAGCTGTCAACGTGCCAGTTCTCCTCCTCTTCCCCGTCTGAAAAGGCCACCCGGCACAAACCAACAGCTGTTTTACTTTTTACTACACCTTTACGCCGCCCTGCACTTACTGGGTCACCCTCCTTTAACTCCCGCCCTAAAGAGAAAGTTAACAGCAGGTGGTGGTTCACAGCGTCAAACCCAACTGGAAACTACCAGCTAGACCTCTGAAAACCCCTTGTCTAAACCTCTAGCTCAGCCTACACTCCCTTTTCTAGGTTAGGAAGGTACAGGTTCGTGTCCCTGTCCACCTCTCTCCCGTGCTTCTGAACAGTATCGTGCCACACCCCATTTTGAAAGCCTCCTGGGTTGTCCTGCGTAATAGAAGAAAACTTGTACTCGTCAAACAGCGTATCCAGGTACTCATCTACTTGCTGTTGGACTTGGGTCATAATTTTTTTTGGTTCATAAATCAAAACAAACAATGGAATTCAAACAGCCAACTTTTGTCTTTCACGCTCCCACAAACACTCTTTACCTTCGCCCAGAACGCGGAGAAGGGGCCTGGCTAAAGGGAGAACAGCGGGTTCATGACACGGGGCTTAGGTACACGCTGTTCTAGCCCTCTAAAGAGGCCCCAGTCGGCCAGGAAATGACAGAACAGCAAGTTGTTGACGAAATGGACCTGAAGCTTGCGGTAGACTCAAAAGGAGGAGCTGTTTTAATCCCGGCTGCACTGCAAAACCCGCCATGGGTCACACAAGCAGCTTCTCAACCCTCTGCTAAGAGACGCCGCAGAACTTAAATGGTTAACACGGGTGATAGGAGGGTACTCTCCATCTCATCTTCTTCTTCTTCACTTGAATCATCTTCATCTTCTTCAAAAAGGAGTCGTCCATCTTTTGTACGTTGACCCCCTTCTTTTTTTTTAGTTTCACCTGTTGGAGGGGTCGTTTCTAACTGAAAATCGTCGTCTATGTCCCCTGCACTCAAAGCGCCTGTTTCCATGTTCCCTTTTAGCTCAGGTTCTACCCTACTTAGTTGTTGCTTTTTGGGTCCCTGTGGCACAAGTCGAGTTTCTCCATTATCACGTGGTCGTTTAAGTCGTTCAATGCTTTCGTCAATTTCCATAGCAGTGGCTCCCTCCTCAGATCTTAATTGTAACTTTGCTAATCTTCTCTCACCCTCTTTTATTACATCTTCTGTTGTTTGTTTAAAACCGTTAAATTCCGTCAATTGTAATTCTTGTAAATCAGCCTAGTCTTTGTCTTGTAACAATGGTAAATCAGCCTAGTCTTTGTCTTGTAACAATGGTAAATCTGGCTGCTACGTCGTTGTCCGATATATGGCCTGTCTGTACTATTTCTCCCAAAACTCCTTCCGTAATTGGTCAGCCTTTTGGAAAGCTCCCCAAGCCTATTTTCTTAATTCAACTACAATGAATTTCCACGCTGTGCTGTAAGACCTTCTTATTTGTTGCTTAATAACTGGAATGGCCCTCTCGAACTTTAAATCGTACTCCTTTTTAATCCGTTCAACCTCCCCTCTAAAATTTCGTTCCATCGTCTGAATAATCCCCTTTAATTCGTCAATGCTTCCTTGTAAGGTTTCTCTTTCCATCTACAAAGCTGTAATTCTTTGGTTACAAGTTTTCTCCAAGGTTTCTCCTTTCGTCTACAAAGCCGTCCCCTCCCCTTGTAACTCGTCGATTCTTTGCAAAGCCGTGGTAAGCTCCCCATTTACTCGGTTTAACTCCTAGACAGTATTAACATGCGTTTCTTTTAATGTATCAAACTTACGAGCTGTTTCCTTGGACGCATTGTCCGTTTCACGCCGTGTAATCTAGTTGTTTCGTATTGTTTCTTCTAATCCAAGAACTCTTTGTCCTGCTTCTTGTAGCTGTGTATTTAATTGTTGTACTTGGTCTTTACACTCCTTTTCTGCTTCTGACTTAGCTTCTCTCCTTCCCTTTTCCTCAGCCTCTGTAACAGCCTGTTTTTGTAATGTTGCGGCTCTTTGATTGGCTTCCTGTAGATCATTTCTAACCCCAGTTAATTCTGTCTCGAGATCTCCAGCATCCGTCAATTCTTGGTCTAATTCGTTAATTCTTTGCAAAGCAGCATCAAGGTCTGCCTTAGCCTTCTTAACAGCCTCAGTCTTATCACGCTCAGCCTAATTTTTCGCCGCTTGTAGCTGTTCGTTTTCGGTTTTCAGTCGGTTAACTTCGACTTGGAGTCCTTGTACTTGAGTATTACAGTGTTCCTTTTCAGCCTCACTATCAGTGACACACCTTCTTAGCTACCCCTGTAACCACTGGATTTTCCACCTAACTGTCTTTTTCGTGCCACCTAACAGCTGTTTGTACTCGTTGTCCTGCTCTTCTATTGCCCCTTCTACGAAACGATGTACTGCATCGTTTAGACCCTCTTTGACACCTGCTTCATTAGTCAAAACAAACCCTTCAGTGACAAACTATGTAAGAGCATCATGTCTAGCTTGGTCAGCCTTAAGGTGTTTTTCTATTTTTTCATTGTCTAAATCTTCTCCCCAGTATTTTTCTAACAGGGTTACGAGAGCATCACAATCCCCAGTTTGCATTTCTGTGTCCTCAACAACCTAACCGCTCTGTAGCCGTTTAATTTCCGCATCTCTCTACTTAATTTCAACAGCTTGTTTGCCTAATACTAACTCCAAATTTTTAAATCTCGCATCTTTGCCCTTAAGCTGTTTATCCTTTTCTTCTTGTAGTGCTTTTAATTGTCTATCCCTTTCTTTTTTTAGGTCGGCGAGTTGTTTACTCCTTTCATTAAGCTGTTCTTTGTAAAAACTTAGCTGTTTATCCCTTTCCTTTTCTAAATCTTTAAGTCGTTCTTTGTAAAAGCTTGTGTTGGTCTCCTCAGTAACCATATTTTCGTGGGCGACAACAGTTGCTTTACAACCACCTAACTCGTCCTTAAGCTCCTTTATCTGCGCCTAATAAGCCGTTATCTGCGCCTAATAATCCTTCCTCTGTGCATCTAGCCGTTTCCGTAGCTCTGCCTCTTCCCCCCTTGCACTGGTTAGCCTTTCAATTGTGTCCTTACCCGCCGGATTCGCAATCTTAACAGCTTCAATGTAGACGTTCCATTGGTAAACTCTGTTTTGGAGGCTGTTTAGCGTATTTTTAAGCTCTTCTATGGTGTCTGCATTGTAAAGGTCCACGTGAAAGTCTATCCAGAGGTATACCCCCCAAGCCTCTCGTAGTATTAGGGCAGCCTCCCCAAGGCGTACTGGATTAAGGTCAGTAAGGGGTTTTTCTGGTTGGAGAATATTTTTTGCGTCTGTTAAGAAAATTTGTAGTTGTGCTGCGGGGTTTTTGGGTTCTTTTCCGAGTATTTGGTAGTACTAAAGCTGTTTAAGGTCTACTGCTTGGGCGCGTGCCAAGTTAATAATTCTCAACTTTTCTGCCTCACTCGCCGCGTTAACAGCTTCTTCTTCTTCTTGCTTTTCTTCTTCTTCAAAATTATTCTCGGCCATATTTTTTTTTACTCAACTACCCTTTTCTAAGAATTCAGTTACTATAAGTTTGAAAAGTAAAAGTCCCCTGTCTCCTTGTAGAACGAGGAGTAGACCCACGAGAAACAGCCCTGTGCCAATGACGGCAAAGCTTAGTTTCTTGGGAGGCGTCAGTTCAACCCAAATTTCCCGCTGCCCCGTCGCAGACTTCAGTTTTGCTATTCCCCCCAGCCTCTTCATTGCTTCGTGGAGACTCTCGTCCGTTGCTAGGAGGTCTGTCCTGTGCCTGACTTTCCCTACGCTCCTAACACCCACTTCCTAGACTTTGGCTAGCCCCGTTAGCCTCCTTCGTACCTCTTGGAGAAGCTGTTTCTCGGCCTAGAGTTCCGCTGTGTTTGGTTTCCATAGCCGAAGCACTTGCACCTCCTGTTGTTGTCCTTGGGGCACGGCTTCCATGAGTTTGTTTTTGAATGACCTTTGCAGCGAGGTGCATTCCTTCTAGGCTGAAAAAGGAGCCGTGTGTCTTTTGTGGTAAAACCTTCCGTTTCATGCCTTGAAAGCTTTCCCTGTTAACGTCTGGTGGTATGATTGTGTCCTTTTCCCCCCACAGGCAGACTGTGTTGCCCTTGTAGGAGGCTAAAATGAGCGGAATGTGGTAGTAGTCGACTGTTTTCGAGAGAAGTCCTTTTAGGGTGTCTCCCCACTTGACTTGTGTTCCGGTAAGCAGAGACTTGTAGGGTGTAAAGAGGAGGAGAAGTGAAATGGGTTTGGGGTAGTCCCTGGCAAGGACTGCGGCAGGGCCTGTGCCAATGCTAGCTCCCCAAATAACGCGGGTAACAGCTGTTTGTTGTGTTTCTCTTCGGAAGAGCCTGTCCGCGGCAATGTAGGTCCACTCGTTAATTTGTTCAGCGTTCTGGGGCGTGTGCCTAGTAGCGTCGCCGTAGCCAGGGTAGTCAAAGGACGCTACTCTGACCCTGCTCCATTGTTTTGTGTTCCAAAGGTCTTGGAGAAGAATGTCTAGCCTGACCCTGGTAAGGTCTTCGTCGTTTCCGTGGACGTAGAGTACTCTTAGCTCTGGGAGAAGAGGGTCTGTTACGGTAAACCCTTCTTGGGCGCTGTCAAGCATGAGAAAGGGAACAGCTCCCCTGAGAGTTTCGCGGCGGTGTTTCCAGAGGTCGTTTCGGGCAGGAGTAGGGCGCGCAAAAGCGACCTGAAAAACAGTGCTTGTAATCATTTAATAATTTTTTTAATAACTGGTTAACGTTCGAACTTGGGCTTGGCCAAGAAGCCTTTCTACTTGGGTTGTGACAACGAGAAACGACTCAATATCTTCTTCTTCTACTCCTTCGTACGAGGGCATGTGTAGGTGGTGGGGGATAATCTGGGAAACACTCCTGTCTTTGACCATGGTAGAGGCGTGAAAGTTGGCTGTTCTGCCTAGTAGAAACAGCCCCCCTGTTTTGACGTGGACAAAGCCGAGGGTGACGTAGACAAACCCAGAAGGCCCCATTTTAGAGAGGAATTCAGGGAGACGCTTTAGATCTTTAACTTCTAGGAACAACAAGCAGGCTGTGTCTTTGTCGTGGCCCCTGGAAATGAACTGGTGAGTAAATTGTGGGTCAGTCCTCGCTACAACAAGCCCCTGCACCTTTTCTGTGTGTTTGGGCTGTCCCTGGGTGTTTACGTCTTTTCCGTGGGAGTATTTTCTTTTCCGAGCGTCCCGTAGAGTTTCTTCTTCTGGGGCGGCCGCGTTATGTTCTTCTAACAGCTCCCCTCTTTCATTTTTTGTGTCGGGAAACTGGTCCCCGTGGTAGAGGAACCGGCTGTCACTTTGCTCTCTGGCAAAGATTTCGACCCTTTCGTTGTAGCTAAGGAAGGGAGTGTGTTGGCAGATAAGCTCTCTGAATACAGCAGGCTTCTGTGAGTGGGCTAGCTTGTCTGCGGCTACAAAGCAGTGTGGCATGGAGGCGGCAAAGTGTGGTGCAGGGCTAATTAGAACAGTTTTTTGTTGGGTTTCCCTGGCATGGATAATGTGTTGGGCAATTTCTTCACCTTCGGCTGTTCGAGCCCCTAGAACGAGTAGTTCAGCGTTGTTTCTGGTGTAGCTTCCAATTCCCATGAAGAATTTCTTTTTCCCGTCCTCTGTAAGCTTCGGCCTAGTTTTTAGCCAAACAGCCATGACTCCCATGTACTTAAACCCCCAGGACTCTAGAACTTTAAGCTGTTCCGTGAGCATTGGGAAAGTGCACCAGAGAAAGAGAAGCTGTGCCTTTGCAGGGATTCGGACGCGGCTGTGAAGGTCTGGGAAGGACATTGGCGTGTACCTCCACCCCTCCTCTCCAGGCTTTTTAAGAACTCCCTGCCCCGAGGTTCTTGCGTAGGGCCAAGGAGGGTCCGCGTAAACAGCCCTACAGTTGTCGTAGCTCGAGGACACACCCTGAATAGGTTTCAGAGCCTCGTCTATGTCGATTTCGTCCTCCTCCTTAAGGGCAGAAGGCTGTTCTTTAGGCATTAGAGTTTTGGGGTGTATAAATGCAGGTGTACTAGACGGAACAAATTGAAGTCTCCAAAGTCCTTCTTGTTCGTGGCTGAGCCGAGAAAGTTCCGGGCAGTGTACAGGAATCATTTTTAAAAATAAAGTTTAGAAAATATGACAGAATACCCCCAGCGTCACTTCTCTCCACAAGATCTGTTTCCCCTCCGCATTACGCACGACCTTTGTAGGGTCCCCTACGACGAACTAGGCAAGAAACTGGAGAGACTTTTAAATTCTAAGGAAGAAATCCAGTTTGTACGCTGTGACAACTAGTGGACCATCACTTGGAAGCGCCCTGATTTCCACCTGGTCTAGTTTACCATAACAGCCTGGGCAAATGTACCCTGGCTTTGGAAAGACGATGCCCCAGAGGCACAAAAAACAGCTGTTGGTGTGCTAGAGTACGACGTAGGCATGTAGACTGACCGCTCAGCCTTCTGGGGCGCAATTCGAGACATTTCTACCCAGCTTCTGATAAAGTAGTGTGTTTTGCCTTGTAAGTACATGTAGCACCGGGTCTAGATTGACTAGGAGGGCAAGGTAACGATTACGGAGGTGAAGAGACCCCGTTTAGTACCAACAGAAGAGATTTAGTACGACGAGGACTGGTTTCACAACTAGGCAGAATTTGTGGAGCGGCTCGTGTCAGAGTGCCTTTGTGGGCCGCCGCTAAAGTAGCGCGCCTAGGTCATCCAAAGGCTCGTTTTGCTGGCAGGTGACACCTCTCCTGAAATGAGGATGATTACCGGGGCCGCAAAGCTTGGAGAGTGCTTCCTTGAGGTGCTTAAGGAGCAAACTGTTTAGCGCACCCCTGCAGAGAGGTTTTACGCGGTTTGGGGGCTTTAGCTTCTCCTTCCAGACATTTAGGTAGGCGCCATTGACGTTGGGATGCTCCAGAGAGTTGCTAGTCGGCGGAAAAACGAGGTTAGGCTTGTGGAAAAGGCTGTTGACAAGGAAATGGACGACCTGATTGGCATGGTGAGTAAGTGTCTCATAACCGGAGTCCCACAACAGCCTGGTCTTTGGTGCGGTACAGGCGTACAATGACAAGCTTCTCGCAGCCCTCGTTAAGCGCCTTTTTAGCAGCACAAACAGCGTGCGTCTGTTCTTTTATGTACTCCTCTTCCCACTCGTTTGCCCTTGTTTCTTCAATAATTTGGTCAAGAATGTAAAAACAGCCTAACACTTCTTTTGCCCACACTCTCCTAACACGAAGGGGGGGAACAGGAGCTGTTGAGAGGCGGTCCTAGGGAAACCACTTTAACTCGTACGGAGCCCTGGAAGAGTAAATAAAGTCGACTCCGAACCGTTTTCTGCTTTCCATTTGGAGTTCATAGTAAACAGCGTATTTTGGTGTTGTTGTGTCACCTGGGGAGACTCTCATGTAAAGGCGTGATAAAATCTCCGCGACCCAAGTTTGCCACTAGTCTAAAGTAATCATAACATTTTATGGAACAATTAAAAACATGCGAACTACTTCTCTCTATAGAGACAGCTGTTTTCATTCTACTACTTCTTTTCTACATCCGACTCAGGATCCAACAGCCGACTCCTGTTGCGCCCGTGGTTCCAGAAGAGGAATCAAGTCTACTAAGCCCGAATGATCACCTGCCAGAAGCTGTGGTAGTGTACTAGGTTTGAGAAGGGCAACTCCTTAGAGCGTGTTGAACTGCATTTGGAGAATTTTGTAGTGGGCAATCCTTCTCAGGTCCCTTGTGTTGTCCGCCAACTTGAAGAGCTGTTAGAACGCCTTTTTCAGGTACTTCTGGCAAGCTAAAGTGTCCTAGTCGACCTCGTAGGGGGTTGCTCCGGCAGTCTCCATCACCCACTGAATGGAATAATTGTGAGTGTGTTATAAACAGCATTCCCATAACTCTCGCTGGTTTTACGTAAGCTCTGGGGGGATGGTAACGGTTAAATTGACCATTGCGCGGTTTAGGGTGTTTATTTAGAAGCACAGCTCAAACCGCGGGGCTGGGTGTAAAATTTACAGTGTCTCCTTTTCAAATTCGACCCAATTTGAAAAAACACGTTGTCCAAGTTCGACCCCTCCCCAAACCACAAAGGCGCCCACGTCAGGCTTACAAGGGAGTCTTTACATGCTCTCCTAACAGCCCTCTTCCTCTTTTTCACCTTAAACACCCCCGCCGCCACCCTGGGAAGGTTTTTTCGACCGCCTAACAACTCGAACAATTTTCGGCGGAAGAGGTGGCAAATTTGATGATGATGATGATTTAAATTTTTTTTTGGGAGGAGAAGGCTGTTTTTCGTCATCTAGAGGGGCTTCCCAGATATTTGTTTCAGGAATAGTATCCATCATAACCAAATAATGCCTTTTAACTTTCCCGTTGTAGCAACAGCTGCTGTTTTGAACTTTATCTGTTTACAAGGTGATGAAAACTTGTGCTTTGGAATTTCGCCGAACGGAGACACTCCTCCAGACGTTCCCTACCCAGTCTAGGTTAAGCTGAGGGCTAATTAGGATGCTAAGAACGTTTCTGAGTACAAGTCTAGGTTTTAGGTCCATTAGCACCCGAACATGACCGGTTTTAGGGCCTTTTCCCTCGCTTGTTGCCCCGAGCTGTTTGTTGGTCGGCCCAGGCAGGATGATGGACAGCTTTGGGTAACGACAGAGGCTGGGGAAAACATTTGGTGGGACCCTGAGATGCGCCTAGGAGGTCTCTGCCCAACGCCTATGCAGTGCCGTGACTAGGAAGACAAGCCCTGGTGTAATCCTGCCGCAAACGACCCTACAAGGAGCGTTAATAGGGTAGAGCCGGGCAGCTACGTGAAACTGAGAGACTGTAGTTTAGGGTTTTAGACACAAGATTGGAAGGTCACACAAGACTGTGCTCCAGGATGCACAATGGACCTCTACTTAGAGCCTGTTTGTGCGCCGGCCTGTAACGTAACCAGCTGTAAGTACCAAAATGGGGCTTGTGGAATAACTGTTTCGCCAACCTCTAGCCCAACAGCCGAAAACACAACAACTTCACCAACTTCTTCACCAACCTCCTCACCAAACGTAACAGCTTCTCCTTTTAGCTTACCAACTATTTCTCCTACTATTTCTCCAACTATTTCCCCTACTATTTCTCCTTCTTTAACAGCTCCTTCTTTGCCTCCCAGTACGGCCTCCCCAACAGTAGCTAAAACAGCCTCTCCTACTTCATGCCCGGAAAATGACGACTTTAATATTGTTGCCTTGTTAAGCACGCTGTTTGCGCTCACTCTTCTAGGCCTGTTAATGGTGCTGTTTTACCTGTGCTTTGGAGATCGCTTCCGAAAGGTTGTTTCACCGCGAGAAGAGGACATTTTAACAGACTTGAGCTTGATTTAGGCCATGTGCAGTGACGTGATTCCAGTGGAAAAGGGGTCTCGAAGGAGACGTTTTTAGGACCATGTTCTTGTGCTGGACAAGTACCTGGCCAAAATTCGGGACGTGGCCGCTGGAAAGACTGACTGGGTCCCTAAATCAACAGTTAGCGGCCCAACTCTCCGGATACAGACACCACCACCCCCTCCAACCCCTCCAGGAACCCCTGTTAAGCTTGAGCTTAACTTGAATCAAGAGGCAGACAGGGAAGTGGACTAGCTGTTAGAAGAGGCTGAGGGTGTGTTGCTTCGGGAAGAAGAAGAAGAAGAGGCGGCTGTTTGAACTCTTTCCGCGACAATTTGAGCGCAGTGAATAACAGTCCTCTTTTGAAGCATGAGAAAGTTGCATACAATGTCCGGTAGTTTGTCTTGTTCTAACTCGAGCCTTAGCCTTCGTTTCATTTTTATGGGTAAGTCCCATTCTGTGTTTGTGTCCGTGTAAATTAGCTGCAAAAGGTAAAGTAAAACAGCTCCCTCTGCATTAGAAGGGTACCTCCCGCCTAGCCAGACCTCGTTTACGCACTTGTCCAGAAGTAAGCAGGCCTTTTGAGAGTAGGCTGCTGGAAGGAAGTGTTTTGCGCTAAAGACTTGGACAGAGGCCTGGAAATGGGCGCTTGTGGTAGGTTTTGCCCCACTCGGGTCTGCGTTGAGGCCGTTTCGGGTAATACTTTTAATGAGCCTACAAATTCGGTTTTCTAGGTTATGTAGCTCCTCAGTAGTGGCAGAAGAGCTGTTTTCGAGCAGGTAAGGGGAAAGGTGGCCAACCCTTAACAGCCCTCGCATAACAGAGTCATTTTCCACCGCTAAGAACAGCAAAGCCCCTACCGTGATTGAGTTGTCCTTGGGCAAGTACAACATGTGTTTTCGGCGCCTTGGGTGAGTCTTAGGCTTGCTCATGTGCTTTAAAATCCTTTCCATGAGCCACCGAACCCGCCTCACTAGCTAAGTTTCTCGCTCCACTAAAATTGGCCACTTAACTTTCCCCATGGCCCGAATAACCCCAGCTGTTCTGCGCATCACAGCAGACACTCTAGGGGCCACTGCATCCTCTTTCTGGACCGTCCTCCACACATGGAGGGCTTCGTCACTCTCGTTCGCAGGCTTTATAGGGAGCTACCCACCCAACTTTAGCTAGACCTCCGTATAAGTCCACTGCTGTTCTTCCCCGTAGGCCACACTTTCTTCCTGGCTCTAGAGCTAATCTACAAAGTCTTGGGCCGCGTCAACTTGCCCACAAGACACACAAACAGCTCCATCTTTGTCTCGCACCACTGGACCCTTTTTGCATACCTTGCACTACGACATTTTCACAGTGTCATTTTAATAGGAAGTTCCGTAATTCCTCCCGTTTTTGGGGGTGGAAGAGGAGTAATAGGAAGGGCTGTTTTTAACAGCTTTTTCTTTTTACGCTTTCTCCTAAGACTTGCAAGGGCCTGCTAAACACCCCCCTCTTCTACTTCTTCTTCTGGCTCCTCCTCTTCCTTAATAGGACTTAACGAAACAGCCACTTGAGCCACTTCTTCTTTTTTCTCTTCTTCTACTAACAGCGTCTTCTCTTCATTTTTTCCTTCTTCCTCCTAGGAAAACTCTTGGAGGGTTCTGCGCTAGTAAAATTCAAAGCCCCTAGCAGCCCCTAACACGCACACGTACAGCATAGAGACAAAAATGTGCGTTCTAAGGGCCGGGAGACAGACAAGGACCAGGTAAGTAAACTCAATCCCCGAGTAGAGGGTCCCTGCCAAGGTCATTTCAATGTACCAAAGGAGCAAGAAGACCATGCTGTGAAAGGCTGGAGAGGGCCCTTCTGAGGTGCTGCGGCTTACTGGGACCAGCACAAGGAGTAGCGCTGTTCCAATGGTCGCTAAGAGGGTGAAAAGGAAAGAGCTGTTCCGGGTGTACGCGACCAAGACCCCTACAAAGACGTGAATCGCGTCTGCAAACCACCACGTAACAGCTCCAACTGTTGGGGCGCCCTCCCACATTTCTCCGTAGAAGAGCCACAGCGTTATGACAACCACCGCGTGAAGGCTCTGCACAGCCAGCCTTCGAACAGCTCCCTTTTTTAGGTGCCTAGCCACGGCCGGAAGCAGGAAAAGGAGCAGAGACCCTGACAAGGTGACTGCCCCCTTCCGCACACTAGGCGGGGTTTCAAAGTACGTTGGCAAAAGCACAATACACATTAGTAATGTAACAGCAGGGACTCCCCACGTTGCTGCAGAGTACAGTTCCTTGACACCAATTGGTTTAGGGTGCGTCATAATTATTTTTTTAAATATGTTTACGTCAGCTCAAATTTGCTCTACTCTTTACGCTCTTGGAGTGCTACAGGAACAGCCTCCTTGTTTACTCCGGTTTCTAGTAAATCACAAGCACCACCAGAGAGAAGAAGGAATGAAAGTAATATGGAAAATCATACTAGGCTGTTCTTTACGGTTCTTTGAATTGGCCATCAGTGAAGAGTGGCCGGTGAAGCGCCACTTAAAATTTTATCGTGATTTTAAAACAGAAGGCTGTTCAGTGTTTCCCCCTCTTTGTGGCTATCTCACCCCTTTCTGTCGCATACATCTTCGAAAAAGGCATGTATGAACAGCCTTAAGTTGTTTTTGTGTTATTATTGACGGGGTTTATGTGGTGTAAGTAAGAGAGTGAAGTTTGTCAGCATCATCATCATCATCATCGTGATTTTTTTTGCCCGTTTGTTTTCGAGTGTAGAGACTTTCTTAGAACTTTTGTGGTCGCCTTCTACACGGCTACGGTTGCTGCGCTCATTTTTACAGTCTCTGTGTACGCGGTTGCGCTTTTATTCAACAAGCTGTTTGTCTAAAATGGACCCGCCGTGCCTGATAAATATTTTTCCGGGTACGCCTCCAACAGTCAAAATTTATCGAAAGAGGAAAAAATATCCGACTGGGCGAAAAAGTGAGGTAAGAAACTAAGTCGAAGAGGAAAAGGAAGAAAATGACCGTTGGGTTGAAAATGATGACTGTCTTTAATTTTCAATCAGCATTTGAACAGCCTACTCCACCAAAACATTACACGAAAATACAACGCAACTTCTCGAAACAGCTAGTCTAGTCCACTCCACCTCTACCGCTCTACAATGCCGTCAACTGTTATTTTCACACTCACACCCTCCACTACAAAGGCCTCGGGAATTCGAGTTTTTCGGGGGTAAAGAGTAGCCTTCACCTTGTTGGGCCCACAGAAAAGTGTCCGCGAAAAGGGAAGCTGTTTATATTCTTCTGTAAGGAACCTGAAAACCTCCCTGCGCAGCTCTAGGGGAAGCTCACTGTACAAACGCAGTAAGGAAACGGTGGTCAGAGCTCTGCATGCTTCTGAGGAGGTAGTCTTTTCCACCGCCTTCCTTAAGGTCGAACCAGGGGATTTTCCCGACATGGGAGGGCTTTTTTGTCAAGGTTTCTGACTTTTGAAGCTCTGCACCCTCTGTAACAGCCTATAGCACCGGCTTAACCCTCTAGCACGCCCCGCACCAGTCTGCAGTGTACGCTTCCAAGATTCTTCCTCCTGGTAACTTCCACTGGCTATACTCAATTTCCCGGGCCATTTAAAAATTTCATAAAAACAGCTGTTTTTTCTTGTTGTCATACCAAACATTACTAAGCCTTCCTACTAGGGCAAATGGAAAATATCGTCCTAGATTTTCTTTACAATGCCGCACAGCCGCTTCCTGCAAAGATTGTCGCAATGAACACTGGACTAAGTAAAAACGAGGTTTACACAACAGCCCTCCTTCCTTTAATTCGAAAGGGTCACGTCAACGTAATAATTACCAGGCGCCCTATTCTTTACTTTCCTGTGCCCGTGCTAGAGTGTGTCGTATGCCTTGACACGTTTACTGAACAGCCTGGTCCCTGTTGTTTTAATTGCCACAAGCTGACCTGCCCCTCTTGTAGGAGAAACTGGCACAAGTCTACCTGTCCACACTGCCTTCAAGGCTACAGCAAACCTTCTCGTATGCTGTGTGACCAACCAAGGTCCTATGTAGACAGTAGAGGCGTCATTGTGACAGTTTGGCAGCCTATTCCTCCGCTTTCGGGGTGAGGCTTCGTTTATAACCTAGTTTCTCTAGTTCTTGGGTTAAATTTGTATTCAAAAAGACACAAGATGAAAGGTATGCGACATACCCGAAAAAGATTAGCCCCGCAAAGAACTGTATAATGCCCGGCAACATTGTGAGACAAAAAAGCATAACAGCTATTGTTCTCCAGTTCTTTTTCGTGTCTACCCTCTCAAAGGAAGCCCAAAGACGCCGTTCAAATTCTTTCTACTCAAGTGCTTCTGCAAGCGCTTCTTCTTCTTCTTGTTTGGTAAGCCCTTCTTCCATTTTTTGTTCCACGGGTTGAATCATTTTTTGGTAGTGGCAGGCTGTTTTGCTTTTTGTCTTAGCATAGCTGCTTGGTGTCGAAATTTTAATTCTTCTAGCTCTTTTTGTTTGTCCAGCCTTGTAAGCTCAAAGTTAATCTTTTTCACTTCTAATTTAGATTCAGCGCCATCCTAAAGCTGTTCTGCCTCTGCCTCTAGTTTTTTGGCCTCTGCCTCCATCTTCCTAGCCTCTGCGTTAACCTTTTTACTGTCTGCCTACAGTGCATCAGCCTTCCTCTTCATTAGAACAGTCGTCGCGCTATCGCTGCCCCTAACAGGCGGCCTAACGTGTTCGTTTGGCTCGGTTGCCTTGTCAGAAGCCTGGAAGCCGGCAATTTCCAGGAGGTACGTGTCCCTCGTGTCTTTGGAGATGACATCTTGCTCGTGAAGGGTAAAGATGGTGTAAAGGTCAGTGGGAGGGTTTAGTGGAAGAGAAATGGCCAACTCAGGGCTAACTGTTTCGTACATTTGCTGGAGGACCTCTGTTCCAATGTCTACGAGCATTTTCTAGTAGTGTTTTAGCGTCCTGGTTAGCACAATAAAGTCGTTGTCTCCAATTTGCTCTTTAGAGAAGCTTCTCGTGGTTGCATTAATTCCTAGGGAAGTGGGGATTCCAAAGAGGAACATGAGGTGGTTTTGGCGCTGTTCTTCAAAGCTTAGGAGGTCTGACCTGGCTTCTGGCATGGGAGGCTGTTGATTGCAGCTTTCCAGCCCTGGTGGGATCGTCATAGTGTTGTCCTCAACAGTCATGTGCATAGGTTTTGCCCCGCTGCCCATGTGTTGTCTTAGGGGAACATTTTCTCGGAGGTGTGAGGTAGGAGGCCTCTGGGCAGCCGCCACAAACTTGGCCCTTTCCAGGCCTTCTAGGGCACGGTTATGGCGAAAGGTTTCCATCTCTATATTTTCTCCCAGAACAGCTGCCGAAACAGCCGGGACGTCCACATCCTCTAACTAGTCCGAAGCTTCCTTGCGAGACTACAGCGTGTACGGTGGGTGTGTCCTTTGCCACTCTGCCCGGATCATCCACTCAAACATCTAAGCCATCTCCTTAGAGTGGTTCACAATAGAGCTTAAGGGACCCCTCAAGTTTCCATTTTGGGAATTTGGCTCGTGGCCCTCAAAAAACAAGATGGACAGCTTTGGGTCTGGCTTATCTACAATTCCCTGGCGGTTTGAGTAAATCTCGTAGCCAATGTCAAAGTTTTTCTGGGTAACAATGTAAATAGTGTACATGTCTGGCTCAACAACAATTGGAACTAAAATTTCGCGGCCCTAGAACAGCCTTTCTTTTGGTTTTCTCTTCACCACAGTCCACACAGCAAACCCAAAGCAGAGCATGTGGTTAAACGCCTAAAGCAAGAACGCTGTAAAGTACTTCCTAACGTAGTACCTGAACAAGGGTTTGGGCAGCCCCGCCTTCCCGCTTAGCCCTGGAACCTCTACCTAGGCCCCCCGCGCAAACAACAGCTTCGTAATCAGTGCAAGGGCCCCCTAGCACACTGCATCCTGGCTAAAAACAGCCTAAACTTCAACCATTACCCTAGATTTTATGTAGACCCTTCTAAGGTCTGTTGATGCGCTCCCGGCTACCATTGTGTGGTTTCTAGGGAAAAGCTGTTAATTTGTCTGTTATACAACATAATTAAATCAAACAAAATGACCAAGTTTGTAAGCAAAGAGTCGGAGCTGTTGCGCACTGCAAAGTTTACCCTCCCAGACCCCGAATTCCAAAAAAAAGAGTTGTCCATAAACAGCTTCCTTGCCCAGTTTGTCCTTCCGGGCCCTAGAGAGGCCGTAGAAGACCACCTTCGCCGTATCTTCTTCGAGGGAGCCTTTACCAAGTTTGCGAAAGCCTTTCCATTCCCCCACTTGTACATCCAACAGCCTGCCTTTACTTTTGCCGTAAATGCCCCCGCTGAGATGAAAAACAGAAAAATGCCGGCGCTGTTCCTCGTAGAAATCTACCTAGCCTACGTAGACTACTACGAGGCAGCCTTCTACAACGAAATAGACACGTGCGCGCTGTTTTTCCAAGTGAAAAATGGCCAGTACGACCCCAAAGGCACCGTTTTGTCAGACCTCGCCAAACAGCTTCTTCTTTGTGCTTAGGTGGCCAAGGCCCACCGAGAAAAGGCTGTTGCAAAATTGAGAATGGAGCGAGACTGGAAAAGCCTTGACCCGAAAAAGGACAGGCTAGTGCTTTAGGACGGCCTTTTAAGGTGGTGTGCGGCGTGGGAGCTTCAAATTCACAAGCTGTCGGCCCTTATAAGGGTTGCCCGGCGAATTGACTTTGTCGCCACTACAAAGAGCATGCAAAGGAGGGTCCTCCGAGAAGAAATTCACGCCCGTAAAACAGCCTTTCTCTAGTGTGAGTGGGAAGACGGAAAACCTGCCACCGTCTACGTAATTAACTCAGAGCGCGACTTTCCAGCCGAGCTAAGTACCACCACAGAAGACTACAGCTGTTTAAAGGCCCTTCTAGACGCGTGCTAGGAAAAGGAGAGCGGCTACATGTGCAAGTACTGGGTAAACTTGGACATTACTGGAATGCACTAGCTTACACGGAACATCTACGTCCACACAGACCTGGAAAAGGAAGAAATGGACCAGTTCCAACAAGTTCTCCAACAGTTTATGCTTAGTACCGAAATAAAAAAAAAGAAAAAGAAGAAAGCTAAGGGTGGAGAAGCAGCCACTTAAATGACTAACAGCTTCAAATTAGTCTGTACTTCATCTATTGGTTCTTCTCCCTAGTCCGGCCCCACCTCGTCAAAAGATGGTGTTGCGTACGTTGCCCCTCCTAAATCAAGTTGTGTGTAAAAAAACATTCGCTTTGTCATACCATCTGGAACATTGAATTGTAAAACTGTCTTTCCATCTCCCGTTACAAAATTGCCCGCATACGACCCACCACCAATCACTTCAAGTTTCTCATCACCCTTTCCACCGTCAAGGTATTTATCTAGGTCTAGGCGCATTGGGAGGGTTACAGGGACTTCAAGAATTTTGTGTTTTTTGGGTGGTTTTTTGGGTACAGACAAAAGGCTAGAGGGTAGTCCTGTAGCAGAAGAAGAAGACATGTTTTCAAGAAGGAAAAGGAAAAGAAACAGCTTTTTATACAACGGTGACCCCAAATTTTACTTTCCCCCTAGAAGAGCAGTACCGAGCAGGCTGTTTTTCTTCCTGTTTCGTAATAAAACCGTGGCTAAGAAAAACAGCTGTTCCGGCTGGCCTGGGATGAAACCCTTTCAAGGCTTCCATGTGTTCCTCTTCAATTATTTCAACAGCTTCTTCTGGGTTGTCGACCATTTCCCACCCGTCTGTAAAGGGAAACATGGCCGCGTAATCCTGGAACCGGATTCCGTCATCTAACACTGTAAAGGTGCACATGAGCCACTCCTTGTCGAGAAAGTGTACTGTGGCAAAGGTGCTAGTCCTGGGAGGCCCCGAGTTAGACTGCTCTGAAATGGTGTTTACGAGCAGCCTTCTCACTCCAGCTGCGGGGAAGTCCTAAAAATGTAGTAGGATGGATCGAAGTAAGCCCACAAACTTGGAACAGAACTGTCTATTGTCCTTGAGGTGGTCTCGGCGTCCTGCTGTTGAGTAGATGACGTGGCGGTCGTGGTAGATTTCCCATGTGAAGTCTGGCTGTACGGGCACAGGGATTTGCGGTTCGGGTGGTGGTGCAAGTAAAGGAGGAGTGCGGAAAAGGTCACAGAAGCGGCTAGACAGCTATAAACCCATCCGTGCATTGTGTTAATTTCAGGTTATGGAAAGCAAAACAGCTAAAACTTCAGACGCAACCTTTACCTAATCCGAAAACTCACTGGACAGGTAAAACCGGCACACTGGAAATTCGTCTTCTCCCCCCGTTAAAAGGTCTGGCTTCCACGCTTCTATTTTCCTATCCCACTAGAACACATCGTCCAGCTTTTCTATAACTTCAGTTGCTGTTTCAGGCACCTCAATTTTACCCCCACAAATCTGTTCCAGCTGTGCAACCCGATCCTAGACTGATTGAGTAAGGACAACGAAAACAGTTTTCCTCCCCGCAGCCTCCTTTGCGACCAGTTTTGCACTAGCCAAGTCCAAACAGCCGACGTGAATCTCGTGGGCCTTCTTTGCCGCCATTGAAGAGGCTGCGTCCTCAACACAGTGTTCATTTAGTGCCACAATCCCCTCGAGGAAGGTGCTGTAGTGGTAGGCTAGCTCGTCTACGTTTAACAGGTGAGAAGTGCGGATTCCTACGTGGAAGCTTTCGGCTAGCCTCTCCTCGGCAACCGTGTGAAGAACAGCTGTTCCATTCTAGGAGACGGCAATAAATTCTTTTAGGGTCTTTAGAAAGTGCTGCAGGTAGGCGCACGGCGGGGCAATAATTATAACGGTCATTTTAAATTTCTGTGTAGTTTAAAGTTGTGGGGGCAAACTTTAGCCTTACGTAAAGCTGACTAAAAACTAAAAACAGCAACCACACTATCACACCCATTGCCCAAATTATTCTATCGACTGTAGAATAGACACACGGAACAGTTGAATTCATTAGAAAAAAATGAAACAAATTCCAGAGGAGAAAAAGGAAGCTGTTATAAACTCTGTCGTAAAAGCTGTAAAGTTGCACTGGACAACCGCTGAAGAGTTTCTTGCAGACGACCAAAGATGGTACAATATTGAGTCTTGGGTAAGAGGCTTTTTTTAGCAACAATATTATGTCCCCAAACGAATTAGAGAAGGCTACGTAAAGGACTTACTTGAGGAGCACTTAACAGAGGCCCTTTTTGTAAAGCATTTATCAGAAAAAATAAACCCAGACTTTGATGATGATACAGCTGAACTCTGAAATATGCAGGAGCTTAATAGATACGATACTTGACGATTCTGAGTACACAACGGTAGATGAGGAATTGCGCGACATTCGTAAAGGAGTGTACAACACGTACCTAAAGCAGGAAATCAGAGGTATTTTTAAAGAACATGTTAACGAAAGACAAGTAGAGGGTTACGTAAAGGATGTAAAGGAATACGCCAAACCTGAAAACTTTGGAGATGGGGAATGCTGAGACAAGGATGAAGCAGCAGTTGGAGGAGAGCCGGAACATTGTTGGCCGAGCGTGCGACACAGCTGATCTTTAGATTAGAACTCTAGAGCGTGAGGACACGAGGCTTAAGTTTCTTATTAAGCAGGCAGCTGTTTCGGGTGATATGGAGGCGGCTAAGATTCGGATTAAGGACCGGTGTAGGGTGAAGAAACAGCGGATCCGTTGCATGCTTTACCTTTCCAAGCTGGAAAAGCTCAAGTTCGACATGGACTAGATGGAGAGCACGACAGAAATGGCCATGGCGATGCAGAAGATGAGTAAGGCGTTAAAGGCTGCTCAGGGAGTTGGAATGAACTTTGGGAAACTGGTGCACGACTTTGAAACACAGCAAGAAAAGTTACAGGTCAGGAGAGAAGCCATGGACGATGCAATGGACACTATGGGCGGAGATGACGAGGTAGAGGTAGTAGACATTAGCACGTAGGAGGAAAAGGACATGCTGTAGTAGATTTTGGACGAGGCAGGGGTTTAGTTGACGGTTGACTTGGTCTCTGGAGCAGGCGGCCTCCGTGACACAATTTCTCAGGCAACTGTAGAAAGTTTAGTCAACCGCCTGAATGAGCTTCGGTCTTGAAAATAATTACAAAGCAAGAAAGCCAAACAGCAAAAAGAACGAGAGACAGAGGGAGGAGTAATAAATTAGCTATTGTTTGTGAAAGCCAGCAAATAAATGTTAGAAACAGCAGTCCTCCCCAAAGTTTTGCTTTACTTATATGTGTGCTGTTCATACTTTTGAATCAACTAATAGAACAAGATGACTCTGGAACACTCTTTTCTCTCTCTACAGGAGGGTCTGGGAGGGCCTCTTTCCCTCCTACAGGGAGAATATACCTTACATCACATCTAAACTGCTTTTCAGGGTCTTCCTTGAATTCGTCAAAACGGACTCTTAGAAACATAGGCGCCGCCACAGCTGTCACAGTCGCTAGTTTGAACCCCTCGAGTTTTTCTTTTTCTCTGTGCATGCGACTATAGGCCTCCCAATCTGTCCAAGTCCTTTCATCCCAGATATCAAAAACTCTATCGTCACGAACCATCTCGTCCAACATCTTGCACTCTTCTAGTGTTGGTTTTCTCCAAGCCTGTACTTTATCCCCCACTGTTAAGCCTCTACAAAATTGTTCTACCTTCTCGTTTTCCCGCCGTCTAGTAGCCTCAACAGCCTTTTCTTCAAGTAACATCTATTCCATCATTTCTCTTAGACGTGACTATTTTTGAGCAGCCAGTTCTTTAAGCTTCGCCGAATCCATTTCTTTTTTTTTATGAGCAATTGAAGGCTAGCAAATAAATATTAGAAACAACAGCAGATCTATAATGCTGTTCATAGTTTTAAATTAAAAAAATATGGGAATAACATTTGCTTCCACCTAGTACGAGAATGACTTTAAGGAGGCGTGGTAGGCCTAGTCTTTGTACTAGCCGACGTAGCTATCGAGCTAGTTTAAGTTTCCAGGCCCAGCTGTTGTGTGGGTGTAGGATTTTGACGACGCGGATGGGCCGTACGCTGTTTTGAGGTTCCTGTAGCACGCCCTTGGCTCACCCCACGTGTACGGAGACTTTCGAATTTACCTTGTTTGCACAATTACGGGAAGGCTGTTGGGAGAGCCTCCTCCCCTTAGCATTGAAGGAGAAGACCTGAAAAAGTTTCTTCTCTACAAGCAAAAGGGTACTCCTCTTCTTCACCAAATGCACCACGAAGATGCAAAGCTGGAGCTAGAAGTGGCTGTGACCAAGTTTTACATGTGGCTTTGTATGACCGTTGGAAAAGCGGCTGTTGACCACCACGTAAGGTTTTTCTCTTCTACGCCGCTTCCTAGGGTGTTTGGAAGGCTTCAGGTCCACGGACACGAGGTATGGGACTCGTACGGGCGCCCTTCCGAAGAAAAGAAAGGAGATTGGGCAGGGTTTGTCCCTCCAGAGGCCTTAACGGCTGCTGGTGAGTACTTGCCTCACATGGACCCCGTTTTTGAGTAGCGGCGTAGTTTAGCGCGGAAACAGCTTCAAAAATGGCTAGGAGAGGCGCTAAGTGTACTGGGCAAGGCAGGCTACATAACAGCTGGCTCTATTTTTGACGGTGGGTGTGAGGCTGTTGGGAAATATGTAATGCTCGAGTCAACCTTTTCACTGAAGCGGAACTTGTGGGTGCTGTGGTAGGCCCCCCTTTTAGCATCGGACACGAAAAAGCTGTTAAGCTCAGCCCTCACCAGTATATTTACTCAGAAACTGGGCGGGGTGTTCATTTAGGGCACTTCTGACAGCAAGTCCCTCCTTGGTGTGGCCTACAACTCATTGGGGCAGGGTTTGGCTGTTTTACTGTAGTATGTAGCCCGGTTTAGGCTTACTTCTAGCGGAACTAGCTGTTTAGTCCATGTAACACCCTCTCACGTCTGTAAACAGCCAGATTTGGTTAAGAAAATCAGTGACCATAGCCTTCCACAAGCTCAGATTCTTCGTGTGTACGCAGCCTTAAAAGGGGGCCGGCCACAGCCTCTTGGTGATGTCTGGGCAACGTACGCTTTTACCAGGCACGTTGAAAAGCACCCAGTAGACTCTTACGACTAGCTTGAAGAGGTTATTAACGGAGTGCACATTAACAGCTTTCGTGTTGAAGAAGGGTGGAGACGAAAACCAGCACTAGAATGGGCTGGGCTGTTTTTTGAAAATTCTTGAAACAAAACTAAAAAGAAAAAAATGGAAAACGAGGCAATTAGAGACCTTAGAGAGCGAATTAAACAGCTTGACAGGTACCGTAGCTGTCTTATTGAGGCTTTAAAGTTTTACGAATCCAAACAGCTTCTCCCCAAAACAAAAAATCTTGAGCGAAAAAAAGTCTTGAAGAAAAATCTTGAACAAAAAAAAATATCTTGAACAGGAAAAAAAAATATCTTGAAATCAGACCTTAATCATGAACCTGACTATGACCTTTTTGAGGTTGGTTGATCACTAAGACCATTTTGGGTGGTGGGGTCAATAAAGCCTTCCCAGACACTTAACAACTCCTGTTTTAGGTCCTCTTCGGCCGGCAGAACCTCCCACGTGTAAGAAACAAGCTGTTTAACGTCCTAGGAGGCGGCAAAGGACAGCGTTTTGTTTCGGTGAGTGATTTCAGAAGTTGTTCGGAGGCTGCCACCATGCCTGGTTTGGCACGTAAAGGACGCGTTTTGGGCAACTTGGAGAAGGTTTGCCCCGGAAAGCTTTATAAAGGCGTTTCGAACAGCCTTTTCGCTGTGGCCCCGTTCGTAGTGAAGAATAGACAGGTGGGAAGAGGGTAGAAGGCGCCTGTAGAGGGCAAACCGGGCAACAACTGTGAGAGCCTCTGTTTTCCAGAGCTGTTTTGGAAGCTTCATGGACAAAATGGCGTCTACAGGGTTTCTAAGTACGAGGAAAACACGGAAACGGGGCGGCATCTCTATCTGGGGAAGGCAATGGGTGTAGTTAACAGCATTTGGAAGTTGTTTCAAGAGGCACTGGGTGATTGGGCTGTTTTTAAAGTCTAATGTCCGACCAGAACAGCGAAACTCGTCACGGAGAATTTTTGGCCCGACTAGAAGGCCATGAGCACACTTTCTAAGGAGAGCAGCTGTGTATTTGGGGCTGTGAAGGGGTTTCCAGCCTGCTTTTCTGTCCCCTGAACAGCTTGGGTGTTGGTTACAGTACTCAGGAAGTAAGCATTCCAGGTGTTCTAGAGTCAGCCTAGTACCACTATGGCCAAACGAAATAACAGCCAAGTCTCTCTGGATTACGCTATGGGGAGTGGGAGAGTGCGCGATAGATTGTAGGGCTGTCCAAAGGATTGGAAGAGCTAGTTTCATGTTTATGCCCCAATAACCCCGTTTTTGTGCACTTGTGTTACGCTAAGGTAAATAATGAACATAATTAGCACAAACAGCAAGAAAATAACAAGAAATCCTTTTACTTTGTCAAGGGACTAGTTACAGCGGTCTCTCCGAAGTGTTTTTACCTAGTCCCTCAAGTTCTGTAAGTCCCAGGAAAACTCTCTCCTGTCCTATTCCTAATTTTCGACTACTGTTTGGAGAGTAGCCTTAATAACCTGCTGTTCTTCGCCAATTTCGTCTACCTTGTTTTCCAGGGCCTGAAAACGGGCCTCATCAGAGATATGAACACGCACCTCTTCATGGAGGTGTTTCATCCTATTTTTTGTAGGGTCTGGCTGTTTCCTCTTCTGGGCAGGGGTGGATGACAACACACTCTACCGTAAAGGGACCCCGAAGCCACACAAGGCAAGTCATAGAAACGGGGGCTGTTCGAATTCCCTTTGCAGTCAGTGTTGGGACGGGCGCCTCCAGTTGAAGTTGTAGCTCGCTAAGACGGCGGTCTGTCCTGGTAATCGGGCTAAGGGCCATAAACAGCCCCTCCTTCATTGCGCCGACTGGGACAATCCCGCTAAGCCGCTTGTTTTCCACCACTGCAGAGGGCAAGAGAAGGTTAGCCCACTCAGCTGACTGTGTATGCTTCACTTCAAAGGGCAGCATACACATCATTACAGGGCCGTAAATAGCCCCCAGCTCAGCGCCTCCCTTCACAGAGGCCCCAGTAGGAAAGTGTGTTACTTTCCCGAGACTAGGGTTAGAAGCTGTTACTTTAATAGCCTCTACAAACTCTCCCACTTCAGCAGCCGTGTAGTTGTTTTTCAAGGCTTCCTCCCCGTAGCTAAACGTTCCTTCTGCAATAAACAGCTGTTCTCTTAGGTATTCCCTCAACTCTTTACTGTGACGCCTTCTCCACACCTCTCTAGAGTCCACATCCAGGCCCTTTACTGGAGACTTACCATCTCCTGCTAAAAAGCACGCCACATGGAACGTCTACATGCTGTTTTGAATAGCTGTTGCCCGCTTTACTGTCTCAGGGACGGTCTAAATGTCGTTTCCCTTAACATCTGCCCGGACAGCCCCCGCGGATGGGTCTAGCTAGGGGGCTGCAGCGCGCACACAACAGGCAAACATGTCCAGGGCCCCTAAAACAGCCTAAATCCTTACAAGAAAAGCTGTTTGCCACTCCTCTTCTAACAGCCTATTCCTCATAGCCAGCATAAGTAGTCCAAAATCCTCACAGTCTCCACAGCCCTCTAACAGCCTTCTTTGCCACATGTCTACTGCAATTTCTTCACCATTTTCTAGGGGAATTTTGTCCCCACGGTACTAAAATGAGGTAGCATGGTTCGTGATTCCCCTTACAATAGCTTTAGCGACCTTTTTCACGTCCTCTTCATCCCATTTTATGCCCATTTGGAAAAAACTACCCCGAAACAGCTCCGTAAACCACCTCTCATCAGCTTTAAAGTTAGAGCTCAAGTCTAACAGCAAAGACTGAATCCTACAAAACCCTCCTGCGTTACCTACTAGCTCTTGCCTGCACATTTGGGCATCACGGTCTCCCTAATGTCCGTCTAAAAAGACAGCGTGGTCAGCAAGGAGTTGGTTGTCCTAAAGGCAAAGCTGTTGTGATTCGTGTTCTTCCTTGTAAATTGTCGTTAACAGCGCACTATTTTCTGACCTTTTCGGGGCGCCTTCCCACTTAATCTTATATCCCAGCACATCAGAAATATTTATACCGTCTGGAACTAGAATTCTTGTGTGTGGGTTGACGAGAAAGTGGTGCTAGTGAATTTCAATAGTGCCAAACGGGACAGACCACTGCCCAAGGTAAACAACAGCCTCATCCTCTTCCTTTCTCAGCAGCTCCTAAATACAAAGGTGGGGTACTTTACCCGTCTTCTCAGTGTACCCAACAGCCGTTTCTTTCCCTAAAAACACCAAAAGAAGCTGTTTAGAGTACTTTTCAGCCTCCCTCGAGTCAAACTCTAGTCGGGGGCTGTCTTTCCTTCCGTAAAACACGTAGGCAGAGCTAGTTTCTTCTGTGTTTCCGACAAAAACCCGGAAAAAGGTCTCCCCCTTTAGCCCGTGAGTGTTTTTTACGCCTGGAAATCTACAGGTTACCCTCGTAGGGTCACGGTAAGCGGGCCTTTCCAGGGGCTTTTCACAGCACGTCCGCATAATCCTCCTAAAAGGGGTCGTCATCATCACTAATTTTTTTCTTCACCTCCGAGGTTTCTTAGAAGGGCGCTCTTCTATACGGCGCTGGAGAGGGTACTTAAAAACAGCATGGTCCCTAGGTAAAGGGGCAGGAGGCTGTTGCATGATTGCTTCGTACCGGTTTTTTGCATCCTAAAGCCTTGGAAGGGTCGTCTAAACAGCTGAATCCCTATACAAGAGGAGAAAAATGGTCGTTGGAGACAGGATACGAGGGTTAATGTCCCGGCTAAGCACTCCAGCCTCCTAAAGGATAAAAGCTGTTAATTGGGAGCAAAAAAAGTCGTTCCTGTCCAAGTTTGTGTTGTCTTCGTCTGACACGAGCCTTGGAAAGGCTGCCAAATACATGTTGGCCGTGTTCATGCTTACTCGGGAACCCCTTTTCACCAGCACACTAACCACCTCTCTAGCCCTCCTCTCCCCCTCCGCAGAACAGGGAAGCGTTAAAGAAGAGTACGACTTTGTGCTCGTCTCAAACCTGCCGTGAAGGACTCCGCTGTGCCTTTTCGAGATTGTAGTGCACACGGGAGGGAAGTCTTTCCCGTACGCTACCTAGGTGTGGGTAAACGGCGGGTCAACAGCGTACACTAGCCGTTGCTGGGTGGAGGCACTTTCGGTTGTTAAAAAGGGCGTGTAGAAGAGCAAGTGAAGGCTCCCCATATGTAGTGGGAAAAGAAAGTTTACGTTGTGGGGATGCTGTCAGGGGTTATGGTAGTGTTACTGTACTCCCTTTGTTTGCTTATGCTTAGCACTGAGAAGAGTGACAGGATGAAACAGCTGTTTGATCTGTTTGCTGGTGTGGGAGCTGTTTTACCTGTCTGTGGGGTACTTGTGTTCATTTACTCTGCCACAAAATTTATTATTACCTGAAAACATGCTTCGTAAAATCATAGACCGTAACTTCCCTGGATAGCCACCGTATTGTTGCTACTCAAGCTATATACAAGTCATGTTAATTTCGTGGGTCATACTGCACAAACCCACAACAGGCCACGAGGGATTCGACTAGTGTTTTCATTTATTAGACCGAATAGCCAAAGAGGGTAAAGAACATGTTGTAGATGAAGTCTTTAGGGAACGCGAAAAATACGATCCTTTTCTAAGAACCTTGGCACACGTCTTAAACAGCCTGGTCTGCGGATCATTTGAACGTACTGGGCTTCTTGAACGTCAAGAGTACTTCTTCACAACATTCGCAGAACAGACAGTACTTAAACAACGGCCTTTTTTCAATAAAAACCTTACCCAAAGAGGTAAAGACCTTGTACGAGAATACTGTTTTTCCCAAAAATCAAAAAGCGCAACTAAAACTTGAATGAATTTCTTACGAGACGGAACAGGCTATCCCATAGATTTAGATGCGAACTTCTCCGGACCCTACACATGGTGTCATTACTACAGCATACACAAGGTAATGGCTACTTGGGTCCTTTTGCACAGGCCTACAACAGGCCATGTGGGGGTTGACTAGTGTCTACGCATACTAGAAAGGCTGTAGAAAAGGACATCAAGATTTGCCATGTGGCACCTTAATTGGGAAAATGAAGGAGAGGAGATTGTAAAAGTGTGTTTAAACAGCCCAACTATATATAAACACTTCCTACAGGTTCTGGCCCGAGTATTAAGCCTTAAACCAAAAAATCATGAAGATTGGGTTCATACGGAAGACTACGAGGCACACGTTGGAATAAAAGAAGTCTACATCGCTGCTTTCCTGGAAGTGGCAGTCTTCGCGAATTTAATAGAAAACGGGGCTAGTAGATGGTGGTGTACTCCAGAAGGAATAGAGTTCGTAAAAAAATACAGCTGTTCAAAGAAATCAAAAAGCGCAACTAAAACATGAAATCCTATTATTTGAACGCGTCTCGTCGTAGATCCTGTTGCAAGGAGGTGAACAGCACCTTAAATACGTGGATTATTTTACACAGACCAAAAACAGGACACGAGGGGGTTGATTAGTGTTTACACATACTGGCAACGCTTCCCAATACCCTAGATATATTTTTGAAAGTAAAAGCAATAATCCTTAAAACCCCCAAGTACCAGGAACAGTTATTCATACTTTTCGCGCGTGTCTTTAACGTTGCTGACGAAGACTCTCATCTGGGTACACTGTGCCACATCGCCGAACAACTAGAACTGTCTGTTGAATATACCCGCATTTTACTAGAAACAGCTGTTGTGTTTGATTTTATTGAGAATCCAGGGTCTGGGTGGTAGCTTACTAAAGAAGGCCGGGACTTACGAAGAAAATATTCCCAAAAATCAAAAAGCGCAACTAAAACATGAACGGAAAGTTTTAGCAGAAACTGAGGCACGCTCGTTGGCGATGGAAGGGCATATCTGAAGAGGAAATTGAATAGCTAGAGAATTTACGAGATTTGGGACAAAGAGTGAAAGCACTTCAAGTCAAAGTCTCACAAATTACGGAAAAGGTTGTAGTAGAACACATGAAAGAAGAAGATGAAGAAAGAATGGAGCTGAGTACGCTGACTTTTATGAAGACTTAGGGGCCGGTAACAGAATTGGCTGTGTAGGAGCATTTACAGAGGATGGGTCTGGTGTCTGAAAAGGAGAGGTGTTGTCGAAAGGCAAAGTAGGTGCTGTTTAAGTTACTAAAAGAGGGAAAAGTGTAGTAGACCTAGAACAAGTAGTTTTGGCACAGAACACCACAAAGTTTAAGATGAACCAGTACACGGTAGTAAACGAGGAACAGCTGTTGCTTTCTGAGGTTCCGGCCAAGGCCCACGCGTTTGAGGCAGTCCTTCACACGACGCTGTTTTTGTTTTGGTGGTGGGTTGTGCATTACATTATGTTTTCCTTGGATTAGTTTGTAGACCTTTACTATTTGTTGTTTTACTTGCCAGTGTTGCTTGTTGATATGTTTAGTGTTGGAATGTTAGTGCTTTACTAGAATGAAGTAACAGTACAAGAGTTTGACAGCTTGGCGGGCCTGCCGTCCTTTACAGAGTGCTTCCGAAAAAGGGCTCCTCTCCAGGGAAACAGGAGGTGGCTGTTTTTTTGGCACTCTGCCCAGTACTGGAGCATGATTTTTATGCTATTGCTTTGGATTCGGCCTTTCCGCCTCCTAGCAGACGGTGTAGGGGGTACTGGAGCAAGCCCGACTGGAATGTCAAGCTGTTCCAGGGACAGTGGGGCAGGGGGTGACACAGTTTATAACCCAAACGGCTACTTTGACTAGAATACCGTGTTTTCTTCGACCCTTTCGTACGTGTTTTGCCCCTTAGAGGGTGCTAGGTGGGCTGACGGGAACGGGTAGGCCAACGTTTAGTACAATTGTGCCCCAGACGGCATTGTAGACCCCAATTGCCAGGAGCCTTACAAGAAGTCTAACTACCCTAACCCGGCGTACGGCTGGCCAGCAGACCTGATTTTTGACACTACAGGGCTCTCTCCAGAAGTCTGCCCAGGAAATACAAACAGCTTAGTCCCTGGCCAAACGTACCGTGGGCTTGGAAGGCTCATCTGCCCCACTTGCCTAAACTACCTCGTAGACCAAGACGGGTCCTCTGCTGGGGTGCCCCTGTAGTACAGCGACTGTTCCTACTCTCGTGGCAGCAACCCCTTTTGCTGGTTCTGCCCCGGAATCCCTGGCAGCATGACTCCCCAGGCAAACACTGACTCGTACACTCTAACAGTCAACTTTGCCATTAGCTCCGTTACAACCTTCCTATTGCCCCTAAAGCTACTCTACTTTGGAATTGCTGCCCACGCCACCTCAAAACGGGAAAAAGCAGAGTGAACCTATAATACTATTCTTACACCCTTCCTTTTTTCCGAAACGAGAATGGGAGACAAGAAAGTAGAAAAGCTAGAAGAAAAGCGAGTAGCGAAGTTTGAAAGGGACCCGGAACCCATGAATGAAACAGTGCCCCTGTTGTCTCCCTTTTAGAATCCTGTCGACCCAGAAAAGCTGTTCCAATTTCTACCTACTGTGTGGAACAGCGGAGATTTAAAGTTGTACTGTTTTGAGCTACATTGTGAGGATGAAAAACAGCCTGAACCAATAGAAAAAAAACCACCAATTGTTACAGAAGAAAAACAGGAAGAAGTGGAGAGACGGGTTGTAGAGAAGTTTACAAGGAGTGTTAAAAAGCTCGTGAGTGACCTCTTTACACACCTCAAAACCAACACAGAAGAACTATATGGTTTTAATGGGCCTGGCCTTGTTGAATTCGCCCAAAAGCTGTTCCATAGGCTCTGTATTGGACGTTTTCCAGGCGTCCCTTCTATCGAATTGGTGTGGACTAGACAGGGACCTGAAATAGAGTGGACAGACTAGGCTAAGTAGGCAATTTACAGCCTCGCGATTAACCCGCGGCCGGGCATCTTTCTTAGGTTCCTGTTTTAGCCCGGTATGAAGCTTACTGAGTGGTTCTACTTTGGGATCCACAAGCTAGACTGGTTTTACCACCTCCGACTAGGCCAAAGAACAGCCAGTGAACAAGAGATGGGGCTGTTTGAGGCCCCTGGAAAAGGAGTTACCAAATTTGAACCTCTTACAGAAGTTACAATACAGTTTGTCCGCCACCACTAGAACAGCAAAGAGACAGTGGAAGTAGGAGAGCCACAAACACTAGAAAATGAGGAAAAAATAATGGACAACTTCCTTATCGGGCTGATACTAAGTCAAAAACCACGCAATGAATTCATAAACACTAGTGCGCCTACAGACAATAAAGAGTACTACCACTTTGTTGTCAAATTTTCGGGGGATTCATACGAAAATTGGTATCGTATTCCAGAAAAACAGATTATAACAGAAAATGTCCCAATTGACATAAGGAAATACATTGTCCACGTGTTTCCAAACGTATAGAACAAGGACGAGGGAGAGGAGAAAAAAGTAGAATATAATGAAAGTTTTAAGCCTCCTCCTTCTCCTTATAATGTTCCATAGTTGTAGGCCGACCTTGGGGTATCGTGCGTATAGAGGTTGTGAGCCCTCCCAAGAGTGGGCTGTTCTGTTTATTAACCCGCCGTCGTTAAATTGGGTGGTAGAAATTGAGAAAACAGCTGAATTTAGTCCCATTCCACTCTACATTTGTGAAAACTTCTAGTCTCCCCGGGTCGTAAAGCTTTTGCCTGGCCAAAAAAACAAATTATCGCTGTTTCCCAAGGCTCCCTCTTCCGTCTACTTTCAAGAGCTCCTCTCAGGGCGTAGAACAGCCCACCTCTCCCTTGCCCCTGACGCCGTGTTTAGGCGGACTGCTAGCCTTTTAGTCCTCCCCTCTGTTCTCTCCCTGGACGAGTACTACGAGAGGCTATTAGGGTTCGAAGGAGATTTGTTTACCAGGAAAGTTGTAAAGGGAAAAACCGAACAGCACGGAAGAAAGTTAGCTGTTGGAGCTGGCGTATACCAAATTACCCCACCATTCCAAATCGTTAAACTTCAACCATGATGCAAATTGTGGGTCCTCCAAGGCTAACTCCGGTCAATTAGCGGGTAGCTATTGCTTTTAATGGACATGGTGAGGTCCAGCAATTTATAGGAGGGGCTACAGAAAGGGAAATTAGACGTGATCCAGGGGCTGAGATGCTTAGAGGTATAAACCATCTTATTGTTCACCGGGACACAGAGGCGTTAGTTAGAGTTTTTTAGAACCCCGTCATATAGAACTCTCAAGAATATTTTAACGAAATTATACACCAAGACGGATACCATTTAGCATCTAACGGGAACCTGTTCCAACTACTTAGACAGTTACCGGATGCACCACCGGATGTCCAGGCTGTGTATCAACAGCTTTAGGTTAACCAAGAACGGCTTTAGGTTATCCGAGAACGATCTTAGAATTTAAGACAACAGATTTAGGTTAATCAAGAGCGACTTTAGGCTAACCGAGAACGATCTTAGAATTTAAGACAACAGATTTAGGTTAATCAAGAGCGACTTTAGGCTAACCGAGAACGACTTTAGAATTTCAGCCAACGGGTTTAGGATACCGGACAACAGTTAAATGAAGAGATACAGCAGGTTGTTATGAATATAGTGTAGCAGCGTTCCTAGGAAGAGGCCGCGGAGACGTTATTATCACTTAACCCTCCGTTTAACTCTCGTGTGGTGCTTACGGAAGAGTAGTTTAAGAGCCAGGTTTCAGAGTGTGTTGTCCCAGAGCATTACTTTTTGGTGGGGAAAGAGTGTCCTATTTGCCTAGACGATTTTTCAGGGCACAAAGTAACAGCTGTTTTGCCTAAATGCGGCCACACATTCCACATTCCGTGTGTGAAAAAGTGGCTCATGGAGAATAGTAGTAAGTGTCCTTTGTGCAGAGAATTAGTGTAAAAGCATACTGTTTTACCTTTTGTTTGAGAAAAAGAATGAGTGGAAAAGTTGGTGATCACAATTGGATCTCTGAGGGGGACCCTGAAGAGATCCTAGAGCAACTCGAAGCAGAAGAAACAGAACCGGTTGAAGACCAAATAGCCAGAGAACACACAGGGGATATTGAGGGGGCAAGACAACGGCGTAGTATCCCTGAAAAGTCCTTTAAAACCCGTGGCGAGGCCATGAGAGACAGCCAGCGCATAACAGAGGAGCTGTTAAAGGTTAACCGGGACTCTAACACCATTATAAAGGACGCTTTAGCCGCCCACAACAAGGCGTTGAACAGGTTTACCCGGCTTCCCTGGTGGTTTTTGTGCTTTAGCCTTTGCTGTTTGGTGTTTTTAATCCTTGCGGCTTTGGTAACCTTTGGAGTATTGTATTTTACAGTTCCTCCCGCAACAGCCCCTACTTTTATGCCTACTCGTGCGCCTACTCTTTCTCCAACCATTTTTCCTACCCCTCCAACCTTTTCACCCACCCTCTCTCCAACACACCCTACACCATCTCCTACTCTAAGCCCGACTCGGTCTCCTACAAATTCCCCGACCCGTTCACCCACAACTAGTCCGACTCGTTCTCCCACAAATTCCCCGACCCGTACACCGACTAGGTCTCCTTCTCGTTCGCCCACGAATAGCCCGACAAACAGCCCTACTCTTTCTCCTTCTCTTTCTCCTACCCTTTCACCCTCTCGGTCTCCTACTGACTCACCCACTATTTCACCTTCCCTTTCGCCCACTCTTTCGCCTACCCCACCGACCAACTCGCCAACCCTTAGCCCAACGAATAGTCCAACCATTTCTCCAACAGTCAGCCCAACACTCTCCCCGTCAGTGTCGCCTACAACGTCTCCTACTATTTCTCCAACAAGGTCTCCAACAACCCCTACCCCGTCGCCTACAAACGACCCGACAGTCTCTCCGACCATTTCTCCAACCCTTAACCCAACAGTTTCCCCTTCAGTATCCCCAACTCGCTCTCCAACAGTCTCCCCAACCCTTAACCCAACAGTTAGCCCAACAGTCAGCCCGACTCGGTCCCCTTCAGTATCCCCCACAGCGTCTCCCACTGTTAGTCCGACTATTTCTCCAACAGTTAGCCCCACAGTTTCCCCCTCTGTCTCTCCTACGCGCTCTCCGACAGTCTCTCCAACCCTTAACCCAACAGTTAGCCCAACAATTAGCCCGACTCGGTCCCCCTCAGTCTCCCCCACAACTTCTCCAACAGTCTCTCCAACTATTTCTCCAACAGTCTCTCCTACCCTTTCCCCTTCTGTTTCCCCGACTCGCTCTCCAACAAACAGCCCCACAACTTCCCCGACTGTTAGTCCGACTATTTCTCCAACAGTCTCTCCTACTCTTTCTCCGTCAGTCTCTCCAACCCGTTCCCCAACAGAAAGTCCTACCGAGCCTGGAAATTAGATTATCATGTTCCTAGGGGCGGCTTCGACAAATGGAAACTTGGGTGGAAGGACGGGCGCGGACGCAACCTGTACAGCCGCCATGCCAGCCGCGTGTTCAACAGCTGTTGCCTGGATCTCAGTGTCGGCGTCTGACGAGATGGTAAACCTTCCCGCGGCCATAGGAAGGCTGAACACGGACCCTGTTGTAGGCTAGTTTCCAACAGCTTTCACATCAATTGCGTCTACGTACACCCAAATGATTACAGGAGGGCCCGACGTAGGGACTATCTTTGTAAACGCTTACAACAGCCTTGGTGTAGACCATTGGACTGGTAGTGCTGCAGGGGGAACGCTGTTTAGTGCCGCTACCGTGTGTGACCCGGGGGGTGCTCCGTGGACTTCGACAACAAACGCTGACAAAGGAAGACGAGGAGACCCTACGTTAAGCACTTCAGCAGCTGTTGACAATGGCCAAAACGGGTGTGGATAGACGAGGACCCTTGGGTGTATCTGTGCATGAGTATAATAACAGCTGTTGTCTTTCACTAATTGTTTAAAAAAAAATAATATGACCTTTGTTGCCGAAGTTGTTACCCTTGTATTGTGCACTTCCATTGCCATTTTGTAGGGAGACTACTCTGCTCAGTACCTTGAGGACATCCACAGCGCCACCTCTTCGTACCGGCCGACCATTTGTCCTATTGTGGAGCTGAGTGAGGACCATGGAGAGGCGGCTGTTGAGGTTGCGGCAAGGTTGTAGTGTTTGGTAAGCGGTAGTGCGTCTGACATGCCCACTGTTGCAGAGATGGACCTTCTTAGGGTTGCTTTATTGCCGTTTAAGCCAAGTGCGTGTGCGGCTGTTTCATCGCCGGCTTCGGGTACTTCTAGCCCGATTATTCTGTACGCCCTTGGTAGTAAGACGGGTAATGTGGCGGCGGACGAGGCGGCTGCAAATGCCCTTTGTTCTGCCCACCCTTAGAAGACAGAGTTGGGCTGTTCTGACACGTAGGTTGTCCTGGCGTACGACTCTTCCAATGATTTGCAGGTGATCCCGTCAAAATTGGGCGAGGGGTCTGACGCGCGGGTGATTAGCGGCACAAACGTGACTATTGCAACGTCCTGGGAGGCCTTTATTCAGGGAACGCTGGAAAACTCACTTCTGGACAGCGATGTTCTCCCCGGTGGGCCTGACTGGTGGACTGGAGCACAGACTGGGGGGACTGTTAGTACTGAGACTTGCAGTGACTGGACATCAGCTTCTAACGGTGAAAATGGGAGAGTTGGGAGGAGCACGTCTACAGGAACAGGGGCAATTGACGCTCTAGGGGAGAAGTGTAGTTAGTCTAACTAGGTTCTGTGTGCTTGTGCTGGTGGAACACCTGTTGAATATTGAGCTGTTTTTCCCTAATCAAAATAAATAAATAAATATGAGCTTGGAAGTTTTTGAATCACACAACGGCTTTACAGTGCAGGATGTAGTCTGTTACGACACTGGGTTCAAGGAAACGGAGACTGGAGACCCAGTTTATGCAGTAGGAAGGCTGTTAAGCATTTTCCGCGAAGACTAGGTAGTCTGTGTTCACATCCAACCCTGGGAATTTTCTCGTAACATAAACAGGGGAATGAGGGCAGCTGTTTACACGGAAACAGACGAGATGGGTAGCGTGCCCATTTCAAAGCTTGTGAGAGAAGTACCCTCGTATTAGGTTGAAATAGAGGACATGGACCGAATTTCTCCTCAGTGGCTCAAGGAGAACATTCGTCGGAGTGCCCTTGAGGCGGGGGTTGTTCTGCACGGCTACCAAAAGTGTACGACGAGCCGTATCCCTCCGGGTGTCACTTTAACAGCTGTTTCTTTGTCAGGGCCTTACGTAACCCTTCCCTGCGCACAAACTCCTGTTTGGTGGATGTGGTCTTAGTTTGACTTTGACGACCCCGAGTGTGACCTTTGGAACTCAAAGCTGTTAAAAGCCTGCTTGTGGGACTGGCAAGTGCACCCAAACAGCTGGGCTTCTCGAAACAAGAACTAGGCCCAGTGGAACCACGTCATTAACCACATTTGCCCAGAAATGCACGCAAACAAAACCCCATGGATTAAGCTGTTAGAGGCCCCCCAAGACTGGGCTACATTTAAGGCCACGTCAGACCCGAAAATGAGGTCTAAGAGGCTGCTTAGCAAGAAAACTACTGCATTTGCCATGGAACAGCTCCAAATTCTTCGACAGCTTAACGAGGCGGACGTTGCAGCCGCTTTTGTAGTCGCCTGGCTTGCGGAAGTTAAGATTAAGGGTGAAAAGATGGTTGACAGGAGCGCGGAAAACAGGCTTTTTATTAACACAATGGACGACGAGGATGACGACGACGAAGAGGAAGAAGAAGAAGAAGAAGAAAATGATGATGAAGAGGAAGAAGAAGTTATCAGTAGTAATGAAGAGGAGGAAGAAGAAGAAGAGTTTGACAGTGACGAGGAAGATACTGAGAGTGATAGTTCAGAGATTTCTTATGCGGAAAGTAGTGAAAGTGACTGATTTTTTGTCATGTCTGAGGGTAAACAGCGATCAAAAACTCCCCCCACACTTCAACTTGGCTCGCAAAATCATGAAAGCCGTGTACGGAACAGGAGAAGGGACAGCCGCACCCGCACAGGCCTAGAAAGGGCGTACGGGAACCTAGAGTCTGAGCCAAAGCATAGGTAGCTGTTAGCTGAAGCGGAAGATGCCGAGGAAGACCTATTTGGGACGTAGTTTGCATCGGCGTACGGAACAGCCATGGCCGTGTTAGATGAAAGTGAGCTGTCGATTGTTGACCGGATGCGGTAGTCAGTGGGCTTGTAGCCTACTTCAGCGTAGGGTGTGACATTCCTTAGGAGAAAGAAGCTGTTAGAGCAGCTTTAGAAGGTCTCAACAGCCTTAGTCCCAGCCAGGGCTGCAATGGAGTCTGCCAGAACAGCCTCTGTGAAAAGTTTCCACGCGTTGGAAGAGGCCAAACGAGACTGGCTGGCCCTTCGCTAGCAACAGCTTTCCCATGGTGTGTTTGTAGACAAGGCAAAATTAAAGTACGCCGAAGAGGTTGTAACAGATGCGGCTGTTTAGAGCCGAATTGCCGAGCGAAACTACGCAATTTGTCGCCAAAACTTGATGATTTTGTAGCAGCGCCAGGAGGGGATTATGCAGGACCCTGACCTGGACCCAGTGCAGCAAGTTACGCACTCAGTCGGAGCAGAACTTGGGAAGCTTCCTGCCCCAAACCGCGCAAGAGAGAGGGTTTCACAGGACGCTTGGAATTCTGTGCGGCAAAATTAGCGAAGTGCGGATGTTTGGCGGTCACAATAGGCGGACGACGCAAGCGGACTTGGAGAGGCACCCCCTTGGAAGGACGCTGGTGTGGTTGATATGTTCACTTCTATGGAAGAACAGGCTCAAAGGGCTGCTTTTGGGGACATGTCAAGGCTTCCCGAAATTATCCAAGGAAAAGATGACGATGATGACGAAAGTACTAGCCCATCTTACCCACCCTCTGCAGAACTTGCAAATTGAGACTATATAATAAAAGGCTGTTTATGTATTCTTTTCATGTATCAGAATGAACAGGGAAAAATCGAAAGCTTCGGCTGTCACGAGGCACATCTCTAATGCTCTTTTTCTCATTACAGAAAAGATAATGGGGAAATATGATGTTGTTAATTTGCCTAGCGTGTCACTTCCTTAGAGGAAAGACGGATTAACTGCATTTGAATTGGGCAAAGAATGGGAATATGGAGTAAGCAAGATCTTATCCGCCTGGCTGTTTTCGCACGAGGAATAGGATGATATTATCGTTAATGCATTAAATGAGTTTCTAAATTACGAAGACTTTGCAGGAGACTTTTACTTTGACAAGGAAAAGTTTTACCTAGAAAGAAAACCAAAAGGAGGAAAAATAATCGTGCCCCAAAGACACATGGATTACTTCTTCTACACAACAGCTCAGTATGTTATTTCCGTGAACAGAATTGAGACGGATGAAGCGAACTTAATAAGAGAAGAACAACGAGAACTGTCTGAAGGAGTGAGAAAAGAGTGGAGGAGAAAGAAAGGAGCAGAAGAAAAAATGCTACGAAGGGAAATGGAAGAAAATAATAGGAAGATAGAACGTGACAGGGCAAGGAAGAGAGAAAAGGAACTCGAGATCACTAGTAAACTACAAAGGTTACAAGACGAAGAAGTAGAGATTGCTGTGGAGTGTTATGAGGCTTAGACTGAGTTAGAAGAACAGCGCGCAAAATTATAGAAGCAATTTGAACAGCTGCAAACAGGAGGAGTAGCAGAACAGCTCTCTCCTGTCCCCATACTTTGAAACTAATGCAAACTTACCTTACACGCCTTGGTATCGGTGGTTTGGAGTAGTTTAAGCTGTGTGGAATTTTGTGCCGGCGTTTCCCTAAAAGTAGTAATGCCCCGCGGTTACGGTCTCACTTCTTGGCAACAGAGTATGGAGAGCTGTTGCGGTGGTGCAATAGAACAGACTAGCTGTTACGGGTAGCCTAGAAAGTGTAGGGAAACAGAATTTACACAACCTTGGTGTTAAAAAGTGGCCAAAAACCAATGAAAAAACAGCTTGGTGCTTACATTTGCACGGCGTTTCATGGGTGGCCCCCCTCTGAGACGCACTAGGCAGACCACATTGACAGAAACCCGCTAAACAACCGCCCAGGCAACCTTAGGTGGTCTACTCCAAAGGAAAACTGCAGGAACAGGGACATGACACGCTGTTCTTGCCCTGTAACGTTAGTTAAGGACGGAGTTGTTGAACAGTTTTCTAGTCAAGCGGCGGCAATAAGGTTCTTAGGAGTATACAGGGGAAAAGTTCTACAGCAAGGTGAGACAGTGAAGGGGTGGTACGTCCTGGAAAAGGGTGTGTAGTAGAACTAGTAGTCAAAAAACAGCTGGTCTTGTCCTCGTTGTGGGGTATTAAACGACTTTTCAGCACAAGTTGAAGTGTTTTACAACAATAACTCCCCTTTACCCCCCGTATTTTTGTGCCAAACAGCAACGTGTTAGGTAGCTTTCCAAAGATGAAATTAACTTATAAACCTTCTGAATTCAGCGAGTTAAAGGAGCTGTTATTTGATGAGGAAGAGGCCTGTTTGGTTTGCATTGCTGATGATTATTTTGGTCCTTTCACCGAGGTATTGGAGAAAGAAGATGGGGGGATTATAGTCGTTTTTGAGGGCATTCCTGAATTTAGAGTGCATCTTTGGCCAACAGAGTCGGGGTGGGTTATCCAAGAATTTTAGAAAATATTCGTAGATGGTGAGTACGTGATGAAATTGTTGTATTAGACCAACGAACCACTTATTTATGTAGCACCAATTACAAAATCGTTTGAAATAAATGTAAAATACTGGAGGTACCCCTGAAGAGATTATAGTAAACCATTTAAGTGCGAAACCCTACTTAAAAATGGAACCTGAGGACCGAATTTGGGACCGGGCGAAAAAGTACGCCAGTTTTAAGTGGGCTTAGGCTGTTGCTGCAAGGGACAGGCTTAGGCGGTGGTCTGCGTCGTTCCTATGTTGTAACACTGCAGCAGACGTTGCAGGGGTTCTCCTGGGTGTGTTGTTCTTTATTCTCCTGTTTTACATTTTATTCGAAATTATTGCTTTACTTTACCCGTAGTGCGCTGTTTCCCCTGAAGGAAGAGTGTGTAATGACAGAGGTAGCTGCGTAGAGGGCCTTTGTAGGTGCGACACGTTGTATTCCGGGGAGGCGTGCACAGAAACAGCTGTTCCTGGCTACCTTTTGGGCACGAATAAGGAGTGTAATGGAAACGGGGAGGCAAATCCGTTTATTCAGGTCCCAGAGGAGTGTTTTTAGACGATAAACAGCCGTGGTTAGCGAGTTGGGCCTGGGTGGGCTGACCCGGGGTGTATTGAGTACCTTAGAAACATTTAGGAGTAGCTTGACGAGACGGGGGGTAACCCGATTGAGATACCGGCGGCTGTTTAGGTGCCTATGTGTGTGTGCCGAATCCCTTTTACTGGGCGGGCGTGCGACAGGAACGGCTGCCCAGCGTCCTTGAACGGGGTAACCTGCGGAGGCCACGGAAACAGCTCTGTTGGTTTAATTTAGAACGGCACAACTACAGGAGAAGGCTGTTAGTGCTAGCGGTTAACGGGGTTTTTCGAGGAGCCTTACGCAGGGAGCTTTACCCCAGAGGCCAGGACAGAGATTACGAACAGCTACTACACTTTATTTAACTAGTTGTACTGCGGGACAATCCTTATTTCGGCGTCTGACCCGGATATTTAGTTCCTTTGGTAGTAGGATGACGACTACAAGTGTTTTTGTACCAATGACTGGAAAGGGACGGCCTGCACAGAGGGAAAGTGCCCCGTAAACCCACAAACGGAAGCTGTTTGTTTTAATAATGGCCACCCCGCTTTAGGGTTTGGCTATGACCCTAACTCAGTCTTTACGATTAATGAGTAGAACAAGACGTGTGCTCCAAGGTGTACTGAAGGGTATAGGCTGTGCGGGAAGCGGATCGGGGACACTTTGTAGTAGTTTAGAACAACGTAGGAGGCGCGTTGTGTCATTGAGTAGGACACCCTCCTCCCAAGGTTTTCGGAAAGTTAGTACTGTGACACCCCGGAAAGGTGCCCTGACGCTAAGCCGATTCGCTGTTCGTAGGGAAGCTGTGTAAGGTTGCCAGAAGAGGCCTAGCACGGCTGTGAGAATGGGTACGCTACAGGGGTGTGGGATTGGGCCCAACTAAACAGGTCGCTAGAAGTGTGGAAGTGTGGAAACTTGACTAACACGGACCGGGTAACAGCTTGTTTTTAGAACTTTACGGGCCCAGTGCCGGGTATTCTAGGCCTTGCTGAACAGGAGGCTGAGCTAGGTACCTTAGGAGTTGGTGGGGTAGTCACAAACGGCACAGAAGTCACGGTAGACCTTGGAGGAGGCCCGCTGTTCTTCTTTAGTGTTCAGGTTTCCCAAGCACAAGGGCAATAGGCTGTTGTAACGACGTGGGATGGGTAGAGAGTGGTGAGTGATGTTTTTCCAACGAATGGACCACACTTGTTTTCGGGCGGCTTTAACTACGACACGGAGACGCTGATTAATGCGACCTTCTAGCGCACGCCTGAAAACGTCACGCTAACCCCCTACTTAACCGATAAGTACAACATTGGCCCCGTAACCGAGGCAAACTTCTCGGGGGAGGTCCTTTTCCCGGCCAACTACACAGCTGTTCGCCTCATTAACGCGGAAAAGAACCTTAGTTATGCCTTTGACACGATTGGCTCTAACTTAACCTTAACAGCTTCCTTTAATGGCGACCTTTTGAACTCATCTGTCGTGTTTGCGGGCAGTTCAGACGGTGAGGGAGGTAGTGT
The DNA here is from genome assembly GCA_021440005.1 of Euplotes weissei. Taxonomy (NCBI): domain Eukaryota; phylum Ciliophora; class Spirotrichea; order Euplotida; family Euplotidae; genus Euplotes; species Euplotes weissei. The sequence goes on from JAGYYQ010000001.1 coordinate 133,670, forward strand.
CTTGTTCGCATTGACAGGAGAAGCTGTTTTACCTTCTATTTGCGAGGGAAACCCACCCCTTTGTGCCTGGTACGTGGAAGATGACTAGCTTCGCTCTTTAGAGGAGCCCTTTATTTACGTTTGCGGGGATACTGGGACAGTCGTAACCCAAACAGCTCCTTGTCCTACATCTTTTTTCACATGGGCTCCGACACTGGTATTTCCGGAGAGAATTTAGATGGGTTAGCTGTTTCTTACGGCACTAAGCCGAGTAGAGATTTCGGAAGAGCATCTCCAAGTCCCTTTTCAGCTAGACCGGAACACGACCCACTCTAATGCCTTTTCCCTCGTGTTTTAGACGGAAAATGCCACGTTCCTTTAGCCAGAGGACAACAGCACCTTTATTACCCCGATTTTGCAGAGTTTAGCCTTTTTAACGCAGGACAGGCTCCAAGTTCCGTGTGCCTGTGACTTGCCGTCTGTTTTAATGCCTAACATGTCTACTTGGAACGAAAATTGGTGGGCCCAGACTACGAGGAGACCCCAAACAGCCTTAAGTGTTGGCTAGCACGTCTTAGCCTCTGATTCGGGCGCTGTTCGAGGTGGTGACCTGTACCTGAGAAGGGGGTGGGTTGTAGCGGCCGACCCAGTGGCCCAAACAGCCCAAATCTAGGCATTAAAGGGTGAAAACTCGCTGTTTTCGCAGTACTGGAGGGAATTAAGGGAGATTAGCATTCCAGAGTTCTTAAAAGGGTGGGATGATTGCAACCAAACAGCCCTTCCTATGCGTTGCCCCGACGGGACGTGTTCAAGGTTAGAAGCTGTTCAGCGTGATGTCCCAACCTCTTGTAATTGCACGTACACAGCCTCTGAGTTCAACAATGCTGCTTGTTCTTGTCTAGATGAGGCCGGTTTTGGCTTTGGTTGTAGCTGCACTGACGAGTTTTGCCAGTGTGGACAACCTGCGACCCCAGAGTTTGAGGGAGAGCTGTTTACAAGCCTAGGAGACCGGGTCCTTTAGGGAGGCTGTAGCTGTGAGGTGTAGAAGGTCCCCTTTGAGCCTAACCCAATCACGTCCCAAACGTAGGTAGGAGAGGGGCTGTTGAACTTTACCTTTAACCAACAGCCTGTTCGTTACATTGTTGTGGAGAGGACAAACTGTACGGCTGGAAACTTGACTGTTTCGGCGCGGGCTAGCCAGTTTTCTGACTCGTTCGAGGAGGTGAGCTTTTGGGTAGACCCTTAGGAGCAAGGAAACTGTACTGTTTGGGTAATTCCTGACTTAGACCCAGCTATTCCGTACGATGAGGTGAGAGTAGAGGGAGATTCTGTGACAAGGGGCACTGTTTACCTGTCTTTACGGGGCTACATGCTAACAACAACCTAGGCAACCGCCAGTTCCAACGTTGAAACAGCCACTAACATTTTTACCAACAACAATACCTGGTGGGAAAGCTCTGGAAGCCTTAGAGAGGCCCCGGTTTGGGTAGAAATGAGGTTTTTGGACTAGGCTGTTGTTGCAGAGTAGGTTTTAGTAGACTTTTACACGGCAGCTAGCCTGAACGGGTTCAACCAAACAGTTTTGCCTCGTAGGGTCTACTTGTTTGGCAGCAACAACGGCTAGCATTGGTACCACCTAGACAGTTATAACGTGTCAGTTGTAGAAGGAGCCCAAGTACACACGTCGCTGTTTCTTCCTCAAATTATCCCCTTTGACCGTTACCGCTTAGCCATGGAAAATGGCCACTTAGGAGTAAGAAGGTGGGAAATCTATTCGGGCCAAATCTGTGAGTGTGTTGCGGGAGGGGAGCTGTCTCTTAGCCTTGGAGACTTGGCTGGCCTGAAAACGACCCAGGATTGGCTTAACAGCATCTAGTTTGAGCTTAATTCACTAGACCCAGACCTTCCGTGTGTCGCTGTAAACAACTGCACCATCCAACTCCTTCCAGGGGAGCCTGCAGACGTTAGCCAAGACGGGGTGTGCGAGGATGTTATTTACGTCGCAGAACAGCTCGGCGTTTTAGGGGTTACAGAGCTCAGCACAACACTTACCGAGTCGTTTAGGGACAGGCTGTTTGTGAACTACACCACAGAGGTCTTTGGAAACTCTACCATTTAGGTTTAGCTGGCAAACAGCACCTCTGAGTGGCTCGACTAGGCCGAAATGGCAGAGGCCTATGTAAATTACTAGGGGACTGGGTCAGTCATTCCGATCTTTTCAAACAGCAGTACCCTAGTGATTTTCTTCCTTTTGCCGGATAACAGTACTCTAGAGCCTTTTAGTATCTAGTCAGAGCTCCTTACGTAGACGTACAGTAGTAAGGTGCTAACTAGCCTGTTTTTTGAGGAGGTGTACGGGTCCCTGATAGAGCAAGGGTTAGCGTGTCCGGCTGGGTGGGACGTGACAGACTGTGGTCCAAGCAGTCGGACAGTTTCGCTGTTACCTAACGTTAATTGTACGTTAAACGAGACGGCCCAAAATTACCGAAACGCTGAGCTTAATAGGACAACTGTTGGAGTCACAAACACAATTCGGCTGTCTAACTTGACGGAACAGCTTACTTCTAATTGGACGGCCTACTTCACCAACATGCCCCTCGTCCGAGTAGAGAGCAGTTTATCGCTGTTAGACTGTGGTGGGTAGGTTTGCCCTGCCTCGACTCCTGTTAGGTGTGATTCTGGGCAGTGTGTCTCTTTCCCATCCTAGTGCAGTGGTGACCGGTACGTCTGCCCAGGAAACGGCTGTGTAAAAATGTCTGGGGCAAGCGAGTTCGAGGCTTTTGGGTGTGCTTGTGAGCCGTACTTTGGAGGGCTGGACTGCAGTATTGGTGACGCGATCCCTGCAACGCCTCGTAACCAGTTCCGCGTTCCAATTGGCGGAGAAATTGCGTGTGGACAGCCTCCTCCTCTAAGGGAAAAACCACCCTTTGTCGACTTGCTCCCTACTGAGCCAAACACAATAGACACGCTGTTAGAGATTAATAACCGGCAGACTGGAAATTCGGCCCCGTTAAGCAACCTTGACGTAGCTTACCTTCGTGTGATGCCCTAGGCCGCGCCCTGGGGGAAACCTTTGTAGTGGTGCTACTCAGGGGACGATAGCAGCTCTGTCTTGTCTTTCCAAGCAAGGAGAGTCTGCACAACTTGTCCTCCAGCGAGGCGGGGTAGTAGGGGTGAGTACGTGCTTCTGGACGACGACGTGCTGTCCAGGGACCCTACAACGGGCGAAGTAACAGCTTGGCGTCCAGATGTTGACGGAAACATTCACCCGTGGAGCTCTATTATTGCCTATAATGATTTCCCGTACCGCTGCAGAAACGGGGCTTGTGTGGCGGAAGAGAAGGATTGTGTAAGGGCAGAGCTGTTGTACCCAGTTTGTAACAGCCGGGGAAGGTGTAGGGCAGATGGAAGCTGTTTATGTGACCCTGGCTGGAGAAGCTTTTCCATTACGGAGTAGTTTACCGAAAAAATGTAGTGGCCGTACGCCTACTCAGAGCAGTTTGGCGGGCCTGACCCTACAATTTGGTAGATTAACTTTAATTGGCGTGATTATGGCCAAAACTGGTGCACAGCGAGAGACTGTACTGTAGTAGACTGCACAGCGCCCTCCTAGTGCTACCCTGGGTCGCCTGAGCTGTAGTTTGCGGACAGACTAGTCGAATGTAGAGCTTCTACGGGGGTTGGAGGGAAGTGTGGAAGGAACCAACAAGCGTGCGAGGAACAGCTTGACCTTTAGGATCCCCTATTGTGCGCTGGAAACGGGATTCCTCGTCTAAAAGACTTTACAGGGGAAGAGTACTGTGCTTGCGGAGACCCAGTGAGCGAAACAGCTGTTATTTAGAACCTGACGTCTATTGCTTAGCTGAAAAAGAACGGGTGGGGCGGAACAGCTTGTGGTTAGTACTTTGCGCCGGTTACAGAGAGCCCCCTAGTCTGGAGCACGTGGAATTGGGCCTTGAATGAGCCTTGGAGGTCAGCTGTTACAGGTGAAGACTTACCAGGGAAGTGGGTAGGCTGGGGAACACTTCCTATTGGGGCAGACCCTGACGACACGATTGTTTGGGAGTAGTGTTGTGACCCTGGAATTTACCCCAGATTAGAGAGCTGTCCCTTTGTCCCTTGTCGGATTGAGGGTTAGATTGTTTGTAGGGACGCGGACGAGTGTGGCCCTGGTAGTGGAGAGGTTCCGCTCGTCTACTACTGCAACAATCACGGGACTCCCCGCGCAGACAGTACGTGCGAGTGTGAAAGGGACGACAGGGAAGGCGAGGGCTACACATTTGACCTAGACCAGTTCTCTGAGAAGGGGTGCTTCCGAAGAGTCCGCTGTGAACAGTCTAGGTTGACTGAAATCCCTTGCAACTTTATTGAGCCCTGCACAAACCCGAGACAGTGGCGCCATCCACTCCCTGCTGAGCCCTACTGGAACCAAAACTGGCTCTTGTGCTGTTTAGACGGCCTGGGAGAGTACACGAACCTAACCCTAATGAACACCATTAACAGGAACGAGCCAAACTTCTAGCAACAGCTTATTGAAGCCGGCACAACAAACGCGCTGTTAGTCATTGAGGCAGAGGCCGCCTTGTAGGGCTGTGTGTGCGTCTACCCGGACGATACTGCTACTGAAAAGACTGGAATGGTCGCCGGGGCAGACCTTACCTACGAGCAAAACTTCAAGGCCGCCTACGAAATCTTATTAACACCGCAAAACAGCACTGCCGATTCTAAACTAGTCAACAACCTCCTCTTTAGCACCCTAGGAACCCCGTTTAGCACCGTCTTTTCGGCCGGCTAGAACCTTACCTTCTTCTTCCCCCGTGAATATTCCATTTAGGCAGTAAGGCTGTTTAACTACGCCTCGGGAGACGCCTCTGTTCGGTTCCTTAACAGTGACGGCGAAACAGCTTGTCCTGTTTTGGAGGATTTTGACTCTATTTTAGCACTCATGGACTGGGACACTCAGTTTTGTGGTAATGAGTACACATGCAAAAACTTCCGCACTGAAGCAGACTACGCTGTTAACTGTGGAGTAGACGTAAACAGCGCCTAGTGTGTAGCCTGGAAGGAAGAAACCTGCAACGCCCAAGTTGGAGCGTAGTACTGGCCACCCGACTCTGAAGACATTTTTAGAGGCTGTGAAAGGACCCAGGACATTGACGGCTGTGTATGCTGTGTGGGAGACCCTTTCTTCTCCAACCCTCCGACAAACAGCATTACCATTATTATTGACCAAGGAGAAGTAGAGTTAGGAGAAGTAAGAGTCTACGGGTACGCCAATTCAACAGAGCCTGTTTCAGCAACGCTTTAGTAGTACATTGATAGTGTGGCTACCCCGTCAGAATGCCACGACTTTGCCTTTTTCCAGGCCTTTTTAGGGCCAGACCGGACATTTTACGCCCCCCTTGACCCGGGAGAGTCTACCCAACAGCCTCAAAACAAAACAAAGGCAGAAGAACGCTGTTAGGAGACTGGGGGGTGGCTTGCTACTCCGACTGACCTAAACGCCGCTGTTGAGGATGGGCTAGAGTATGCGCCTGGGTTTGCTGAAATGAATAGGGTCTGTTAGGGTCTTCCTGGAGAAGGTGACAAGAGGTGCTGGGTAGACGCGGAAAACAGAGAGTACACAGCCACTGAGTACTTGACAAGGGACGACTTCTTCACAACAGGGTGCTAGGAGTACGGCTGTTGGCATGAAAACCCTCTCCCGCCGCTGCCTGGGAAGAATCCTCTCGTTACCTTCCTTAGTATGCAGTCTGCCACCAATATTTACTAGGCGAAAGTGTTTCCAGACCAAATAGACAGCTATTAGTTTGTCCAAAGCTACAATTCCTTCGCCTAGACAAGCTTTTAGAACTTTTTCTTCCCTGTAACAGCTAACCCTGACCTCTTTGGGATTACACGTTGTAATCTTTACCTGGCCAAGAACTGCCTAGTAGACCAAACAGCTTGTCAGTCTGAGGTGTTTATTAGCACGCTGTTAACCAACGAGACTCTTGTCATTAGGCAGAGGAACCCAATACCAGGAGCTTCAGGGGGGTTTTTCGTGCAAAGGCCAAGCGCAAAGACTACTGTTTACGTAGAAGACCTCCTTAAAAACGGCTACACAAACTGGGCAACAGTCCCTCCTGATTGTGCCGACTTTAGGGCTACCCCTGCAGTGTCTGACTTGAGTACTACTGATCCTTCTGGGAGACAAGGGTTTGTAGTGACTGCTCTAAGCTGCAAACAACAGCGGGCCCTTACTGGAAGCGTTAAATGGTGCTTCTTTACCGATTTAAGAGTCGTTCGGCAAAAGTACTTCAACGTTTACTTTGCTGGGGGTGCTTACGAGGTCAGAACAACCATTCGGAGCTGGACACTGGAAGGAGAAGGCAGTACAGGCGAGGTTGGAACAGACTTTATCCTGGGGATGCCCGACTACCGCTACATGCCAATTTTCATGGACGCTGTTATTGTGCGGACGTGGGCTACACAGCAGAACCTAGACTTCCACCAAGGAGTTAAATTGGCATAGTTTAGTGTTCCAGTCTACGCCAAACAGCTCTTCACTTTATTTGCCTCTTTTGGTGAAAAGGTAGCCACTTTCTCCCCAGGCCCGCCTAGATGCACAAGCTGTTTCATCCCCTTAAACTCCTTCCAAACAGCCTATGACCGGCGAACCTTTTCTACCCTTAGTTCGTGGCCTATTAACACCTTTACACCCCCTAACCCGCCTTTCCTTAATGTGTAGAGACCCTAGGGCTGGGAAAGGCTTATTGAGTTGTAGACGACAGAGCCCTAGCTGTTTACCCACTAGGTAGTGTTTATTGAGGACTTCTAGGAAGATTTGGCTGTTCCGTGGGAGGTTGACGCGTGCGGTGCAGCTGCCCCTGAAGGGTACACCTCTTCCGTTTGCCGCCAAGCCGAGCTAAACTTTGTGTGTTAGTACGACTTTACCAAGTACACTGTTCTAACGGGGTATTAGTGTGACAAGTGTGGCCCCAGTACAAGGATTGGCGGGAGAGACCTTCCTGGCTAGACCTGCTTTACTTAGTTCCCTTTAGCAAATGCAACAACCTTCCCTGAATTGCACCGCTTAGCCTTTAGTTACCGCCAGGGCACGATGGACTTGTACGTAAACAGCTTTAATTTCTTAGAACAAGAGGGTTAGGACGGAACTGACCCGTTTTCTGGGGTGGCGACCTTTCCGGGCTGCCCTTTAGCGTGGTAGAGGTGGGTTAACTCGGAAAGTACCCGTCAACAGTCTACTTCAAGGGGGAGCTTACCACTCCTTAACTGGTGTGACATGAACCTTGTTGACACGTACCCTGTTAATTGCGGCCTACGAAGGAACCAAACAACTGGTGTGAAAAGGTACTATTGTGCCGCCGAAGAAGAGCTTTGTCCACTAAATGTAGAGCTCCCGTTAGTAGAAGTAAGCGACATTCCGCCTATTTACAGCCCTGTTGACCCGTCTGAATCGACGACAGACCCAACGTGCGGCCCAAATGTCCCTCTAAGGACTTACTTTGAAACGGACAAGTTCGGCGCCCTCCAAACGAACCTGTTAAACCACCAAAACGTCCTAGAGCTAGAGCCCTCGTACATTAAAGTTGAAGTGACGGGGTTGTAGGAGTTTGTTAAGCCTAGCTGGTTTAATGGCGGCAAAGCTCCTGCTCGGTACGTCTTTGAGGCCAACAAAACAGCTACCATCTCTGGCAACATTCAAGTCTTGTGTGAAACGTGCGCTGGAGCAGTCACTCTAACAGTGTTTATCCACACAATAGACCCGCTGCTCTACTCCGTCCCCACAACAAGAATTGAGAACACGGCGGCTGTTCCTCTCCTAGACGGGTCTACTGTAGCTTACTCGCTCGAGTTTACCCCAACAGAGCTCGACGTAGGCCAAATTACAGTTGCGGGTCAACAGTTTCCTCTTAATGTTTTCAGGGGAGTTGGGTTTGAGCTGACGGGCCTTACTTAGGGTAGTAGTTATACTCTTTTCAACCCTGTCATAACAGACGAAATTACAAGGCAGGAGTGTGAAAACAGGACACAGCCAACCTTCTACGAGCCTCTGGGAAGGACAGAGAGTAAGGTCCCTGAAAACCAGTGTGTTATTTCCGAGGAAGACTAGGACAGGTTCGATAACTAGGAAATTGGAACATGCGCTTGTGGGCTTCCCTTTGCCGGGTCTGCTTGTGACTGCCCTGCTCTGGCCGATTCCAAGTACGGGAAAAAGGTCTGCGGGGGTGTAGGGGACAGCCTCGCCTCTGTACTACCTCCAGACAACTCAGAAGTGCAAATTACGGGAGACTTACAAAATTAGGGCTGTTACATTTACGGGGAAAGGAGCTAGTGTAAGTGTATCTAGGTAGGAACCGCTGCCTGGACTCTCTAGTACAGCCCTTCCCTTTGGGACTGGCCTCGGGTTTTCGTCGAGGCAGCCCCTGTGAGAGGAGCGAGGCTGTTTACCCTGGCTGTTTCGGCGGGCTGGGCAGAAAAGGACGACATTGAGGTCTAGTGTGTGCTCCAAACAGCTGGGACTTTGCCGTACGCTATTGCGGGGGGAGAGTACACCGCCTTGGCAGAGGAGTTCCAAACAGCCCTTCCTGTATTCTTAGACATGAGCTACGACGGAACAGGGTTTCTCTGGGACACTCCGGGAATTTACTTTAGCCAGGAAGACGGAAACAGCATTACTTTTCCGTGCCCCATTTCAACCCTCGCCACAACTCTCCAAAACGAGGCTTGTAGGACTCTAAACCACAACAACTTTGCCTTCCTCTAGAGTGGTGACAAGTTCACCGACGGAGACACAACAACAGCTGTTAGTTCAGCAGCTACAGGGCAAATTGAACTACTACCCTCTGCCCCGTTTAATGTTAGGGTTCTTGTGTGGCCTGTGACGAGCATCTCTGCACCCACAATAACAGCGCCTAATGGAGTTTGTGGCACTGTTACCTTAGTGGGGAACGCGTGGCAAGCTGTTTGTAGGACTGGAGACAGAATTATTGAAGCGAGCTGGTCAATGATAGATGAAGTAAGTGAAATCTAGGTGTTTGCAGAAGAAGACTTGAGCAGGAGTACTGGGTATGCGTATAGTTGAATATAATAATATAAATAAACGCTGTTTACTTTATATGAAACATGACGACCAAATCCGAGGAGGCAGAAGAGCTAATAAATGATGTAGCCAATGAAACAGCTTCATATTTTATGAAAATCCTTCAAGACATACACCATTTTGCTTCCAAGGAATTAAAAGAGGAAGAGAAAGAGGGTCTGCTTGGGTAGTTCGTTATTTTAGAGAGAAAAATCCTATTGGTTATTACGATGTTGAATACTGAATACAAAGAAGCAAAGAAGAAGTTGGAGAAGTTTAGAACGCTTAGGGGTGAGCTTCATTACGCAGCAGCTGTTTATGACTCTGCTATTAACGATTATGAGGAACACAAAAAGGAATACAAAGTAATTTACCAAAGGGAAGAGACAGATGACGAAGAAGAAGACGTAGAAATGTACTTTGAGGAGGCGTAGAGGGATTATTACGAAGAACCATCTCCAGAAGAAACATTGGCAGAAACAAAAACCAAGTACGAAGCTGCAAAGCAAAACATGGAAGACTTCAAAAAACAGCTGTTCCCTGCTGAGGATTCATCAACTGCCCTTTGTCCCACGTGTCATAAGAAGAAGAGAGGCTGAGCATTTGGGGCAGAGCTGTTCTTTTACTTCATCCTCTGTTGGGCCAAACTCTGTACGGGGAAACTGTTTCGTTGCAGCTTGTAGAGCTTCAAGGAAGTCCTGCCCATTTTCTTCAAACGCGTGCTATGCATACTTTGCCCAAGCTTCGTTGGCTGCCTCGTCAGCTTCTCGAACAGCTTCCATTCTTTTACCCAACTTTTTATCTGCAATCTCCTTTGCCGCTTTTAACAAGGCCTTGTCGTACGGGTTCTTTTCACCTCCTTCAATGTACTCCTTAACAGCCTTATTAAAGTCTTCGGTCCAATTCGGGTGTGTTTTCTCCCTCTTTTTGAGAAACAGCCTCCAACTCTTCTTAACCAAGGTTGTTTCTGCGTGGTGTGACACTCCCCCTCTAACAGCTCTCTCGGGAATCAAGGCCTCGTAATGAACTGGTGAGTAGTACAATAAAAACAGCTCTTCCTCATTCCAATGCCCTGATATTGGTTTAACTTCCCCTACAGGCATATCCATTAACAGCCCTGTTTGTTTATCTATGCTTAATACGTTAATTTTGTAATTCAGTATATATGACAACGCCATAATCTGTGGAACCCCACCCCACTCTCCCTTGTTCCTTAAACGGTACACGTAAGCCTCTAACACTTTATCGCCCGCTTCTGGGTCTTCTAGTAAAATAGCAGCAATAGGAAGATCCTGTAAAGTGTCAAAACGTTTCTTTTCATCATCTATTGCTTCGAGCCATAAAAAAGAAGCTGTTATTCGGTATTTCATTGCATCTTCTTCCACATTTTGTTTTTCGACTTCTTTTGCAGTTAATTTTCCCACAGCAGCCCTAACACACTACGCAATAGAAAGATACAAACAGTCCCCCATTCCATCGTTCGTAATACGCTCGAGTCGAATATTACCAAACTCCATCCTTTCCCTTTTTTTGTATATTACCTAACTTATTATATACCATTTTCAGACATAACTAATGCGTTTTTTTCTCTTTTTTCTGGCTTTTTGGCCTTTTTTTAAGGCTGTTCAAGCGTTAAATTGTACGACTCCTGTAGGGGTTTTAACAGACCCAGTTGGGGAGGGGGTGCTTTGCAAAGAGTGTAACTACCGCGGGAGAGTTGTTACTGAGTTTAGTTGTAACTGCACTGACTCAAACTTTGACCCGTAGGACAGCTGTTTAAGGCCTGGGGAGACTCTCCCTGTTCCTGACTCTGAATTTGTGTCCTAGAGCGGGCTTGCAGAGTGCAGCTGTTTCACAAACTACTAGGACGGCTTCTGGAGGCGAACCACAAACTACTCTATTACCCCGTCTCCCTAGGACATTACCGAGTCCCTTTCTAACTCTGCCGCGCACGTCTATGGCCAGCCCCTCCCTCCACAGTGTGACGAGTGCTTTTCTGACTTGTACGGCCCGAAACCGGGCACTGTAACAGCTGACCTTTAGCTTAGGACAAATAATGTGGCCTGCACAGAGTACGGCTGGTCGGACCCTAACGTCCTTTTCTAGCTTAACCCGTTCCTTTTCCTCCTAGAAACTACTGGGAGAAGAAGAGAGCTGTTAGGAGAAAGGAGGGAGCCTGAAGAGGGGCTTACCTGGGCGTCTTGTGGAGGGCACGGGACATGGACTGGCTAGGGTTGTGACTGTAGCCTTGGGTGGGGAAGGTTACCCCGGTCAGACATTCCCTTTGACTATTTTGGAAACTTGGCTCCGATTTGCATCTAGTGTTAGGGTCCGTGGGGTCCGCCTGTTCCATGGGGCTAGTCAGCCTTCCCTTAGAGGGGGCCTCCCTTTTGCGCCTTCCCATGGACTCCTGATCCAGTGGACGGGACGCTGAAACAGTGCTCTGGTCACGGAGACTTTCTAAACAACGAGTGTAGGTGCTACCAAAACAGCACTGCCGGTTACTGGGAAATTGGAACCTACGAAATGCAGCAGGGTGACTTAAAACAGGACGGGACCATTGTTGTTGAGACTTACACTGTAGAGACGTGCCTAGGGTGCGTGGAAGGAGTGTAGTTTCCATTTTCGGGCTGTTTAACCAACACGACACAGCCTCCTACCTTCCCTACCGAGTCACCAACTCCCTCACCAACCTTCTCTCCTTCTCTCTCGCCAACCTTCTCTCCAACGCCGCCGACAAACAGCCCAACAGCTTCTCCAACAAATAGTCCAACACTTAGCCCGACACTTAGTCCCACTAAAAGTCCGACTATTACCCCAACAAGAAGTCCTTCTATTTCTCCCACTATTTCCCCGACAAGAAGCCCCACTACCTCGCCCACTCTAAGCCCTTCTCAGGCCCCCACAATGTCACCAACAGCTGTTTGTTTGGCTTGTGTTACGTGTAGTTGATGTTTTTTTCCTCTTGTGACACTTTGGACAAAGGCCTGTCTCTACATTAACGGGAAAAACCATATCTTTAAAGTTACGCCCTTCATATGTTTCACAGTCTTCTCTTCCCGCCTCTAGACATCTTTTCCTGAAATACTCTTTCATAGAAACATCTTTTATTTCATACTTTTCATCTTCTCCGTCGTTGTACTTAAACAATCTAATAAAATATTCATATGCATCATCAACCCTCCCAAATCTATCCTTGCCTTCTCCATTAAGGTAATGAACAAAAAT